>PISX010006750.1:0-94618 GCA_004024625.1 Mellivora capensis | reverse complement strand
TTAAAGACTTTATTTATTTATTTGTCAGAGAGAGAGAGAGAGAGAGAGAGAAAGAGCGAGCACAGGCAGCCAGAGGCAGAGGGAGAAGCAGGCTCCCTGCCGAGCAAGGAGCCTGATGTGGGACTCGATCCCAGGACGCTGGGATCATGACCTGAGCCGAAGGCAGCCGCTTAACCAACTGAGCCACCCAGGCGTCCCAATAAATAAAATCTTTTTTAAAAAAGAGAGAGATGATGCTTTATCGGAGTGGCTAAAAATACATAGTTCTGAGAGCAGCACCAAGAATTGTTATGGAAAATACTGCTTGTCCCCCAAACATCAGTATTTGGATGCCAACCTGGGATGTTCTTGCTTATTATCTCCTTATAATTAATTATAAATCAATTACAACATGTATTTGATCATGAAAATAATCCTACACACTTTCTATTTGTCCTGACTTTATTCCATTTAAGATTAAAGGTGGTAGTAATATTGAGGAGAATGATTTGCTGCACAGAACAACATAACTAACAAGTAGCACTTACCATGTGTCAGGCTTTATGTTCTAAATGCTTTATGCTTACCTATATAGGTTATCACAATAACCCTATAAAGTAGTATACTAAAATATTCCTATTTTATAGATCAAGAAACCGAGGCACAGAGAGGTTAGTAACTTCCCCAAAAATCACATAGCTAGTAAATAGCAGATCTAATTTTCAAATTCATTTCCTTTCATTTTTTTTTCTTAAGGTTTATTTATTTATTTATTAGAGAGAGCTGGGCCAGAGGGAGAAGGAGAGAGAGAATCCACAAGCAGATCCTCCACTGAGCAGAGAGCACACTGTGGGGGGCTTGTTCCCAGGACCCTGAGATGATGACCGGGGCCAAAACCAAGAGTAGGCCACTCAACCAACTGAGTCACCCAGGCACCCCCCTCCTTTCCTTTTTAAAGACACAAGAAAATTTGTTTTTGAACATTAAGAGAAAAGGAAAGAAGTCATTACCTGAAACTCTGTTTTTGAGACTAATAATGGCCAACTTATAGGAGGCAGAGTTTTAAGTGTTTTCCATGTATTACCTAATCCTCATACTTGTTGTGGTATTATCCTTATTTTACCGGTGGGGAAAGGAAGACACAAAGAGGTGAAATAACTTGCCCTCGGTGCACAGCTGGTAAGCGGCAGAGTTAATAAAGCAAAGTAAAATGGGACGCCTGGGTGGCTCAGTTGGTTAAGCGGCTGCCTTCGGCTCAGGTCATGATCCCAGCGTCCTGGGATCGAGTCCCACATCGGGCTCCTTGCTCAGTGGGGAGCCTGCTTCTCCCTCTCCCTCTGCCTGCCACTCTGTCTGCCTGTGCTCGCTCTCTCACTCGCTCTCTCTGACAAATAAATAAATAAATAAAATCTTTAAAATATATATATAACAAAGTAAAATGGTGGAAAAATATGAGAGAAAAGGCATTTACACCTTTGGGGTCAATAGGGTGTCCATGGCAGAAGGCAACTTGACCCGAATTTTCTTCACAATTTCTCACTGAAGAAAGAGCAGCTTTCAGAGAAAGCTACTCTTGAGTGAGTAGAGCAGCCATGCCTGGGTGACAGAGGTTTTCATCAGTACATCTGGTTCCTGCCCAGGTCCCTTCCCCACAGGGATGGCGGCTACGAGGCTTCTGTCCTGAATCACTGAGGTGAAACCTGAAGATGAGACAGCTGTCAGATTTCCGCTCGGTCACTGCTTTCACAGACTTTCCCTTTACTCCTCATCTTACCGAAACTTCGAGATCATTCAACAGGGCTGACGCTCTCTCTTATCCTTCAAGACTCTTCTCTTGCTTTCATTAAGATTCCCTCCTACTTTCCTTTCTACCTCTCTGGCTGCTTCTCTCAAAGTTCTCCTCTATGTGGCCTTTAAATACCAGTTTCTATCCTGACGCTCTCTGCCCTCTGCTTGGCTATTTTATCCCGCCATCGCTGTAAATATCTATGTGCCGCTAACTCGCAAGGTTTCTTGTTTTGTTTTGTAAGGTTTTATTTATCTGAGAGAGAGAGAGCGAGAGAGCAATTGAGGGCACCAGCCGGGGAAGGGGAAGAGAGAGAGGGAGACTCAGGCTCCCCAATGAGCAGGGAGCTGGACGTGGGGCTCGATCCCAGGACCCTGAGATCATGACCTGAGCCAAAGGCAGACGCTTAACCCACAGAGCCACCCAGGCGCAGCTGCTAACTCCCCAGTTCAGCTCTAACCTGGTCTCTTTCCTGATTTTCACCTCTCAGTGTATCTGTATTGTCAACATTTCAGAGTTAGTGCATGCAGAACAGAACTCCTGATCTATGCCAAAGCTGCTTTTCCTTGCATTTTTTTTAAGATTTTATTTATTTATTTGACAGACAGAGATCACAAGTAGGCAGAGAGAGGAGGAAGCAGGCTCCCCGCTGAGCAGAGAGCCCGATGCGGGGCTCGATCCCAGGATCCTGGGATCATGACCTGAGCCGAAGGCAGAGGCCCTAACCCACTGAGCCACCCAGGCGCCCCTTCCTTGCATTTTTTAAAAGATTTTATTTCTTTGAGAGAGAGAGAGAGTGCACGAGCATAAGCAGGGAGAGTAGCAGGCAGACGGAGAGGGAGAAGCAGGCTCCCTGCTGAGCAAGAAGCCAGATGTGGCACTCGATCCCAGGACTCTGGGATCATGACCTGAGCCGGAGACAGACTAAGCCACCCAGGCACCTCCTCCAGTCTTTTCTATCTTAGTAACTGGGACAAACCAGCTACCAGTTAGTTGTTTGTGCCAGAAACAAGGCCCAGCCTTGACCCCATCCAGCTCTGCGCTGAGACGGGCGTATTCTTTCTCCAGAACAGCTCTCAGCTCCATCTCCACGTCTCCGTCGCTCCAGTCCAGGTCAACTCCACCTCCCACCAGGACAATGGCAATGGCGCCTTAACTGCCTGGGTGCTTTACAGTGTAGCTGGCATCGTCCTTCTCCGGAAACCCCTGGCTGACTGGCCACCTTGCCTCACGTCAGATCCAAGATTCGTACTGACTGCCTTCAGCTCTCTTCACTTTTCCCTTTGCCTGCCACATTCGATGACTTCTCTCGGTGCCTGGATCAGGGCAAATGCTTACCTGCTTCAAAGCCTTTACGAGTGCTATTGACTCCGAGTGGACCCTCTCCCCTCTCCCTTCACTTGGCTAATTCGTCTTCTGGGGGCTCGGCTTCAGTGGCCTCTCCTAAGACTCCCTGCTCTCTCTTATGTCTCTCATGACGCTCTCGGAATGCTCTTCCTGCATTCTGTGCTTTTCCTCCTAAGAGAAGCTGTGTGATTATTTGATCAATATCTATCTTCTCCAACTGAATATAAGCTCCAGGAGGGCAAGGACTATGCGTTGTCTAGGTGACTGGCAGAGGGCTGACCTTAGACTCAAGATATTTTCTTTTTCAAAACTTTATTTATTTATTTGGGGTGGGGAGCAAGCAGGGTGAGCGGCAGGCAGAGAGGGAGAAGCAGACTCCTCGCCCAATAAGGAGCCCCATGTGGGGCTGGATCCCAGGACCCCAGGATTATGGCCTGAGCCGAAGACAGATGCTTAACCGATTGAGCCAGCCTGGCACCCCGGACTTCAGATATTTTCAGAGTGGAAACTTTCATTGGGCTTCTTGGCTGAGTGTTTTTGGTGCCTGATACGTTGGGATTTCTCTTTCACAGTCAACACCTGAGCCCTACGAGAACGGGCAAGGACGGCTTAGCAACTTTACTGCTTGTCTTTTTTCACTCACTTGTGGCAGGAGCTGAAATGGGAGCTGCTGCTGAGAGACCCTGCTAGCCCAGGAGGGGTGGCATCTTGCCGTGAGCCACGTGGGAAGAGGCCCTGCCTGTGGGTGAGCTGGTGTGGCAAAGCTGGAGTTCGGCGAATGATGTCAGTGTCCTGTCTGGGACACTGACACAGAATGAAAATGCAAGGTTGCAAATTCTGTCCGAGAGAGCTGGAAAGGGGAACTGCATGATGACTGGGGGTGGCAGTGGGGGGCTGGGAGAAGTTCAGAAAAGGCAGTACTGGCTGCTTTATAATTTACTGCTTAGCTTCTGCTTTCAGCATCTGCTGTGAACAGATGGTGGGTAATGATCTCTTTAGACAACTGAACCACGGAGGGAGTACACCTCCCCAGTCTTTGTAAACTATATGCTGTGTGCTGGCCCGGGAAGGGAGCGATTGCCCTGCAGCAATTGGCAATTACCCCGAGATCTCCCTCTCCCAACTAAGAAGTCTAATCTTTGATTCCTAAGTGAACTATGTTGATATCATGATCAAATATTGACCTAGGTTTTTCCCCAAACCCCTGTGATTCCTCACTTCCCCCACCCCCAAATCTAGCTATCCTGAAAGGTTTTTTTAAATAACTGGGTGGCCTTTCATACCCTCAGGGGAGATGCCCAACTTGAACAATCCTATTAAAAGAGGGAAGAATTTTCATGAATTCCTTTCTCCCCATGCTGTTGGGGAATATTTTCATGGTAACTACATTGTTTAAATAATATAAGTTATTATAAAACTATAAATCCATATGTGTTTTGTGTTTATAGCTTTTTACAGCTATCAGAAAACAATGTTATAAATTAAACACCAACAAAACTACTGAAGTTAATAAAATCAAATTACCAGCATCACTTAATGTGATGGGTTATACTTGGGTGAAATGAAGTCACCTGCGACATGAATACGGTAGTGACAGGTACGGGGCAAGTTCTTCTGCGCTGAGCATTCTGCACCACCATCTACTAAGGCATGACTCTGTTCTCCCATCATTTTCCTTTTCCTTGGTTTCTTCATTCCAACGTGGCATCATGTAGCTGTCACTTGGGCCTAATGCATTGTGTTCGTATCATTTGCTTCTGTTAATGTTTCATTAGATCATGACAACTTGGCACTTTGGTGCTGAATAGAGCAAGCACAAATGGACCCACGGTACTGAAGTTGTGTCATCAGAGGGCCATACAGTTGGTCTAGAACTACACTGTCCCCTATGGCAGCCGCTAGCCATATGTGGCTACGGAGCACTTGAAATATGGATATTCTGAATTAAGTTGCGTGTATGTAAAACACACTCATATCATATTTTGATGACTTAGAACAAATAAAAGTAGTGACTCATTCAATATTTTAAAAATCGATTTCATGTTAAAATCACATTATTTGGAGTATATTGGGTTAAATAAAATTAATTCCACCTGGGTTTTTGGCTTGTGTTTATTTTTGTTTTTTAAAATATATATCCTAGAGGAGCACCTGGGTGGCTCAGTGTGTTAAGCATCTGCCTTCGGCTCAGGTCATGATCCCAGGGTCATGGGATCGAGCCCCGGCATCACAGCGGCAGTGGGGAGTGTGCTTCTCCCTCTCCCTTTGTCCATGGTCCCAGCTCATGCTCTTTCTCTCTCTCTCAAATAAATAAAGCCTTAAAAAATTATATATATTTCTAGAAGGTTTTAAATTATACATGTGGCTCACATTGTAATTCTATGAGACTACATGGTCTAGAATAATTGTGTGTGTGTGTGTGTGTGTGAGAGAGAACATGTGTACAACAAGCTGAAAATACAAAAAATTCTCATGGAAAACACGTGGGTATCCAAAACACATAGAGCTAGTTTCCAGTTTACCACTGCTCTAGCATTTACTGGCTGTGTTCTTTCTCAGAAGCCAAGGGTACAGAACCAGCATAGGACTTCCCTTGGCTTTCCCTCCAGTATCCTAGTGATATATTTCTGTGGTTTTCCCACATGACTTCCTTGTAAAAGTGTCTGGGGAAGGCACTTCCATCCCTCCCAGAACATACGTACTGTCATATATGGTCATTTCACAGTCACTTGATCAAAAATTGTTCTCCACTAGGGAAACCCACGATAGATAAAAGACAAAACAAAACAAACAAACAAAAAATGGTGAGCATGTACTTTCTGGGCAAACAGATATAACCACTTCCCAAGCTACGCAAAACTGCTGAAATTCAGGGCCCACATCAGTTAAGGAACTAGTCTAAAATGATATATAACGGTGCCTGGGTGGCTCAGTTGGTTGGGTATCTGGCTCAATATTGGTTCAGGTCATGGTCTCTGGGTCGTGGGATTGGGCTCCAAGTCCGGTTCTGTGCTTAGCACGAAATCCACTTGAGAGTCTCTTTCCCTCTTCCTCTGGCCCTCCTCCCTGCCTCAACTCTCTAAAATAAATAAATAAATCTTTTAAAAATAATAAATAAAGAGAATATATAGCCAGCTATCCTATTGCATTCATGTAGCATGTATTTTCTGAGTATCTACACTGACACAAGGCCCCACAGTAGAATGGGTAAAACACAAAGGTAAATAAATCGGGGACTTGCTGTCAGGAAGCTGGCGATCCAATAGAGGGGATAATGACGTGGGTAGGCCTGGTCCAAGGACCCAGAGGGGGTCCTGCAGGACTAGCGAAGAGGGTCCTGGGCTTCATGAAGGATGGAAATCAAACCTGAGCCAGCAGTAGGTGAGAGCAGAGTTTATTGAAGATATATATGTAGAGAGAGTGAGAGAGATATAGGCAGAGCATCCAAGAGATTTGGAAGGGAGAGGAGTATAAGTCTTATCTTTACTTGGGGCCTGGGGTTTTATTAGTGATTGTGGTCTGGTGTAGAGCACATGTCCTCTCAGACATCCAGGAACTGGTCAGAAGAAGGACAGGATCCAGGTGTCCATAAGTCCCTCATTCCCTGAAGCCAGGGGTGTAGGCATCAAGGTATTTGGTTAGAGGACCTTTATGATGACCTCATGCAGTCACTCCTTAGATGTTATCTGTGGTACTGGAAGACTCCAGAGACATCATTATCTTTTTGTCCCTTACAAGGAGGACATATGCTATCGCATTACAAGGTGTATATAGACTGAGGTAGGGGTGCAGGTCCTAGCAAGGCAGAAGCCAGAAGAGAAGCAAAAAGGCAAACCCCCCCCCCCCAAAACCAGCTTTTTTTCCCCCATGGGGTCCCTTCAGTTTCTCTGTCTCAATAAGACATGTCAAAATTTCTTCTGTTTTAAACAGCAAAAGTTAATCCAGTATATGTTCCAAGAATAGTCTAAATTGAGTTCTGTAGCTGAACTCATATAGCTGAACACAACCCTATGAGGTTGTTCCCCATTTTACAGATGAGAAAACCAAAGCAAAGGGTTATAAAATACTTAAAATGTTATATTATTAAGCAGCACTAGCATGTTTCAAACACAAATAGTCATATGAGCTTTTTAGTCACTCTTTTCTATTTTGCTTCACTTTATTATTTTTAAAAAGATTTTCTTTTTAAGCAATCTCATAGTCTAGTGGGAAAGAAAATATAAGACAGGTCAGATGGAAATACAAACAGTGTGGATTTCTGTCACTTGCTACCAAAAAAGTGTAACTAAAATAAACTGTTACAACATTCTGGCCATGGTCTTCACCTTTCTGTGCCCCCCACTCTTGCCTTATAGAAACCAGATCACAGAGAATAAGAAAGAGGTTTTTTTGTTAAGAAAGAGGTTTTTGAAAAATGAAATCACTGTGATCAAATGAGAAGTCTGGTAGGATGGGTCAGATAGAACCAAGTCGCAAGTAAGGCAAGGACTGAAAAATACCCATGGAATTCAGAAGCTAAGACACTGGAGAGCTTGATGAGACAAATTTTTTTTGGGAGGTCAAGTGGAGTGCAGACTCTGGATTGATGAGTGTTGAGGAACAAAGAGATGGTGATGTCATGGAGACAGCGAACTATGTTATTGAACTGGAACCCCTTTTAGGTTGTTGTATCATCCTTTGAGGGTTTGAGATAACTTTAAAGGAAGATAAAAATAAATTCCTTTCACATGGTCAATAAGCAGATGAAAAGATTCTCAACAGCTGCCAACAGGGACATTCATATCAAAGTCACAATGAGATTATCACTTCACATCCACTAAGATAGCTACAATAAAAAAGACAACAGTCGGGCAGCTGGGTGGCTCAGTCAGTTGAGCGGGGACCCTTGATTTCAGCTCAGGTCATGATTTTGGGGTCATGGGATCAAACCCCACACCAAGCCCCATCTAGAGCCCCTCATTGGGCTCCATCCTCCATGGGGAGTCTGCTTGAGATTTTCTCTGTCTGCCCCTCCAACTGCTTGCATACTCATTCTCTCTGTGTGTAAAATAAATAAGTGAATCTTAAAAAAAAAAAAAAGGTAAATGCACCTGAAAACACTTAAAAAAAAACAGACGATAGCAAATGTCATCAAGAATATGGAAATATTAGAACCTCCAGACATGTGCCAGTGTGAATGCAAAGTGGTGCTGCCAATTCAGAAAACAGTTTGGGAGTTCCTCAAAGAGTTGAATGTATAGTTATCACATGACCCAGACAGTCCTAGGTATAATACCTCAGAGAAACGAACACATTTGTCCTTAGAAAAACTACTACAGGAATGTTTGTAGCAGCATTAATTATAATAGCCAAAAAGTAGAAACAACTCAATGCCCATCGACCTGATGAGGGGGCAGACAAAATAAGTATACTAATACAATGGAATATTCTTCAGCCATAAAAAAGAATGAAGTACTGATACATGCTACAATGTTGATGAAACTTGAAAACATTATATATTAAGTGAAAGAAGCCAGTCAAAAGACCATATATTGTGTAATCCCATTTATGTGAAATGTCCAGGTGAGGCAAGTGCATATAAAAAAGGTAGACTAGTTGTTGCCAGGGGTTGCCAGGAGAGAAGAAGGGAAATGACAAGGGGTTTCTTTTCCGGGTAATGAAAATGTTCTAGAATTAAAGGTGATGGCTGCAAAACTCTGAATAGAGGAAAATACCACTGGAGTGCACATTTTTAAAGGATAAATTTCACGCTATGTGAATTATATCTCAGCTTAAAAGTCAAAATAAATTCTTAAAAATTGCCTTATAAAGAGGATGCCGGCAAACCCAGGAACACCCCAGACCCAGCACAGGGTGAGCCACTCCCCCAGGCCGGGGACCATGAACTGACCACGCCTCCAGGAGGAGGAAGTCCGGGCTTAGAGGCCGCTGACTGGCTAAACTTTACGAGGGGGCGGAGCGAAGAGGGGTGCGTCTAGTCTCTCTCTCGCAGGGGCGGGGCGGGCCGAAGCCTTCGCTCGCGAGATTTTGGTGGTTCCGCATTTCGGGTCGGCAAGGTGGGGGAGGCGAGCGCAGCAACCGGCACCGGCTCGACCTTCGGTTCAAAGCAGCGGTGCCCGGTTCTTTCGCTGGCCGCGAGCTGAGGACTGTCCGCTTCCTCGTGGTTCCCGCGCGGGCTCCGAATCCAGGGCGCGGCGGGGGCCAGTGGCCCCTCCCCTCCGAGGATAGAAGATGAGCTTCCTCTTGTGAGTGTGGCCGGGCGGAGGGCCCGGAGGGCTGAAGGCCGAGGGCGAGGGCGGGGAAGTGGGCGAGCCGGCGTCTGAGGCCGGGACGGGGCCCCGGGGTCTGGGTCGGAATGGCCGACGTTTGCTTTGCCCGCCTCCCGTCCCCTTCCCCCGAGGGCCATGGGAGAAGCCCAGAGGTGGGCCGGGGCAGACGGAGATGAAAGTCGAGGCAAAGGAAGCAGAGAGAGAGAGGGTTGCGGAGTATAGAGGCCCCGAGGCCGGCAGTGGCTGCAAACTTTTCCGCCTCAGCGCCCCTGAGGGCGGAGGGAAGACCGGGGGGGGGGGGGGGGGGGGGGGGGGGGGGGGGGGGGGGGGGGGGGGGCGGGGGTGAGCCCCGCCGCTGGGGCTCCCGAGTCCTCTCAAGTCTGGAGCCTTCTAGTACCGATCCGTGCTGACTTAGCTTTTTACTCCATCGTATGCTAAGTTTTATTATCTTCTGTACTAAAACTACCCCCGGGGAAAAAGGCTATACCCCAGGAAGACGTGGTTTGAGAAGCTTGAAGTTAAGCTGCGGCTTTGGATGCAGACTTCTCTCCAATTCGGATTCAGCCCGCTATGTGACTTTGTGTAGATTTTAGTTAGTTTGTACTCTCTACACCCATCATGGGGCTCAAACTTATAACCCCGAGATCAGGACTAGCATGCTGTACTGACTGAGCCCAGCCGGGCACCACTGTGACTTTGTGTAATTAACTTTTCCTGGGTAGAATCCTGTTTTAGAGATAAGGCCTGGGGCCCAAATGAGGCTTTTTTTTTTTTTTTTTAAGATTTTATTTATTTATTTATTTGACAGACAGAGATCACAAGCAGGCAGAGAGAGAGGAGGAAGCAGGCTCCCCACTGAGGAGAGAGCCCAACACGGGGCTCCTTCCCACAGCCCTGAGATCATGACCGGAGCTGAAGGCAGAGGCTTAAACCACTGAGCCACCCAGGTGCCACCCAAATGAGGCTTAAGTGGAAACTTTTGTAAATTCTCGGATGATTCTTAAGCATGTTAAGGTTTGGGAAACGTTGCTCCAGCACCTAATTATTTTCAGGTGGCTCTCTCTACCTGATACATCACTTAAATTTTTATGTTGTGTGATTGAGGACATCACCCACATATTTGACATTTTCATTAAATTTTATTCAAGTACGTAGTGTTCCTTAACCAGAATTTATCCGTTTCCTCATTGTGAGAATGTTTTGCTTTGGGAGGCACATTATGCTCAGAGACTGCGTTTGTCTTTGCTGGCAATGTATTTAACACAGGTTTGCTGTGGGAATTTCATAGGCCAGTAGCGTAGCAGCTAGTGTTTCTTATTAAACTAATGAAATACTCCAAGCCAGTGATGGATTAAATACACCATTGTTCCAGATAAGGAGAGATGAAAGAAAGAAGGCCCAGATTTAGTTGAGATGTACCTTTATAGGTCTTGGTACTGAGGAGGGCGGTTGGGCTTAGCCAACCCAGAGCTGAGGTCCAGCAAGTGAAGGTCCTTGTTGCCAGGGAACGGTGGTGCTGGTGTTGACCTGCAAGTGGATTTCCCTTCTGGGCTGGGCATTTGACTGGAAGGGCCAGTTGCCCCAAGGTTTTCAGAGAGCTGTTTAGATCAGCAGTGTCACCTGGCCCAGACCAAACACTCTAAAGTATTATAGTCAAAATGTCTCCTTGCCATAGTTGCTTCTTCATAAGTTTTCACTGATAAGCCCCAGGGGGGCCCCTCAGTAGCTGAACTACTGAGTTCTTATGGGTGCGAACAGATGAGATGATGACATCCTGACACAATTTACTTCATTCTTACATGAAAACAACTTTTCTTTTTGTCTTTGTCATAAACAAGTGGATTAAAACAAATTTCACTTGTCTTAAACAAGTGGATTTGAAATCTTACCAAACCCATACACAGCAGAGAAATTTGGATTCTATGTAGTATTTTGCTGTTATAGCATTACTGAGAATATCCTTGTTCAAGTCGTTTTTTCCCGCCTTTCAGTTATTTTTTAGAAGTATGGGCTACACAGAATGATTACCATGTCTGAAAGTTTTTCTGATTTAGATTGTAATTGTAAATCTCTGTATTACTGGAACAATCTTTTCCTCCACTCCCAAAGACTTTTTCCTATGAGTTAATGTTTAGTTAGTGGTTGGTTTGTGGATGCCCAGTTGCTTAGTTACTTTTTGGATCGAAATGTGAGGCTGTTTTTTTTTCTTCTAAACTTTTTGTTGACAGGCATTTGCGTTTCTGGCTGTTACGAGTGATGCAGCTATAAACTTTTGTGGTCAGATTTTTGTATTGGATGCATAGGTCCATTTCTTTTGGGTAAATACCAAGAAGTGGAATCGCTGAGTTATATGCTAACTATGTTTAATCTTTTGAGGAACTGCCCAACTTTTTCAAAGTATGACAGCATTTTGCATTCCCACCAGCACTCTTTGAGAGTTTCAATCTACCCACACCATAGGTAGCACTTGTTAATTGTCTTTTTGATTATAGACATCCTGAATGGATGTGAAGTGTTATTGTGATTTTACTTAGCATTTTCCTAATGACTAAGGATGGTCAGCATCTTTTTGTATGCTGTTGGCCATTTGTATATCTTCTCTGGAGTAATGTCTGTTCAGATCCTGTGATCATTTAAATTGGGTAGTTTTTTGTTTTTGAGTTGTAAGAATTCAAAAATATATATATTTTTAAAGATTTTATTTATCTGAGAGAGAGAGAGAGAGAATGAGAGAGAAAGCACAAGTTGGGGAGAGAGGGAGAGGGGAGAAACGGGCTTCCCGCTGAGCTCGGAGCCAGACTTGATTCCAGGATCTTGAGATCCTGACTGAGCCTAAGGCAGATGCTTTACCAACTGAGCCACCCAGGCGCCCTGGAAGTATTACTTCAGATGAAGATCATATTGACTCTTGAGACATCATTTCATGTTAGTTTCTTTTTCTTTCTTTTAAGGTTTTATTTTTAAGTAATTTGTACACCCAGTGTGGGGCTTGAACTCAACCCCAAGATAAAGAGTTGCATGTTCTACTGACTGAGCCAGCCAGGTGCCCCCTTTCTGAAACTTTTTCTGCATTTGGAAGATGGGCTTTGCTGGACATTTGGTCCTTCGTTATGTTTATGACTTGATATCTTGGCATGTGAATACATGTAGCTCTAACTTGTTCTTAACTATGTACTATTCCATGTTATGGATATATCAAATTTATTTATTCCTCTTCTAATAAGTTTTGGGATTGTTTCCAGGTTCCTCTTTGTTCTTTTATGGAAATTTATTTATTTTTTTTTTTTTTGGAAATTTAATTTTTATGGTTAGAAATCCCTCCATTTTTTCTGGGTTTCATATCCTGTTAGCTTCCTTAGAGAAAAATCATTTTTCTCAGTAACCAGTTGTCTCATTTATTTTCCCTGCTAATAACTTCAGAATGTTAATGTCACTTCTATTGTGGTTTGCTTTGATGGCATCACAAATCTTTTGATAAAGAAAACTGGATTTTTTTTTAGCTCTTCAAAACTTAGGGCTCTCTCTCTTCCCCGCCATTGTCTGTAGGTAGAAATTGAAGCCAAAAGGAAGTTCGTTTTCTCAGACAGTCACAGAATTCGTGGCAGATCAAGGACTAGAATCCTAGTGCACCATACTACTTCATGAGGCATAGTAAAATTGCGTTCTGCATGAAATTGTGTTGCTAATCCTGAATCTTTTTGAGGAAAAACATTTAAAGCATTCTTTATTTGTGATTGTCACCCTCTCCCCATCCTGGCACTTTTCGGGGAGTATTTTTTAATTTTCAGAACAATTTGTATGCCTAAAATTATGCCATTCTGCTTTCATTTCTAAAATAAAGATTGATATACTTTTACTTTCAACCTAACAGCAGCAGCCGCTCTTCTAAAACATTCAAACCAAAGAAGAATATTCCCGAGGGCTCTCATCAGTATGAACTCTTAAAACATGCAGAAGCAACTCTAGGAAGCGGGAATCTGAGACAAGCTGTTATGTTGCCAGAGGGAGAAGACCTCAATGAATGGATTGCTGTCAACAGTAAGTTTTTAAGACCATTCAGTTTTGTTGATTTATAGGAATGTTTTGCTAAAATCTTTTTGTTAATCAAATTTCTTTTTCAGGTATAACCGTTGTATCATAATGAATTACCTATAAAGAAACTCATAGGGATGCTCTGGTGGCTCAATTGGTTAAGCCATTGCCTTCGGCTCAGGTCATGATCCCAGCGTCCTGGGATCGATTCCCACATCTGGGCTCCTTGCTCCACAGGGAGCCTGCTTCTCCCTCTGCCTCTACCTGCCACTCTGTATGCCTATACTCTCTCTCTCTGACAAATAAATAAAATCTTTTTTAAAAAAAAAAAAAGAAAAAGAAAAGAAACTCATAGGTACAAATATATCCGGAACTGTTTTGTTCTCTTCAGAGTACTTGGTTCTGTAGCTTATGTGGCTGGGTAGAGACACCTGAGGAGAAATGTTGAGTGCTTTGGGGAGATTTCTGAGAATAGAATGGTAGGAATTATTGGGTAAGGTCAGATAAAACATTGGAATACAAAATTCTACCAGTGGTGGACCATGACTTTGTAGGGAGCCTGCCTCCCCAGTCGCACCCCCCACTCCCAGCAGCTCTCACCTGCCTGCGTATACACAGACATCAGTTGCAGTTCATATGGGCAGTCACGTGATTGTTATGACTTAGGAGTAATCGGAGGAAATTGAGAGATTGGGAGAAAATGGGAGGGACCCATGAGCTGAAAGCCGCTCGAGGTCAAGAAAATGAGGGCATGACGTGGAAAATTATATATACTGAGGCTAGAGATTTGAATACTTGAGCCTGTCATTTCTGAGGTGAGATCAATACCAGCTGACAAGATTTAAATCTGTTAGGGACTTCAGATGTTCCAGGAATTTTTTAACTTCTTCATGGAAAATTTCAAACATAGAAAAATAGAGAAACTTATACAGTGAATTCCCTGGCATCCATTGTCCAGTTTTAATAGTTCATGGCCAATTCATGCTTCTATATCTCGCTCTGATTAATTTTTTTTCTTTTCATGTTTTGATTCCTCCCTCCCCTCTCCACCTCTTCCCCACTCTTTCTGTCTCTCCCCTAGTTTCTTCCATGCTGCCAGTGAGACACGGCCAGCCCACCTCACCCTGATTGTTTTGAGGTGAATCCCAAACACATTCTTTTTTTTTTTTTTTAAGATTTTATTTATTAGAGAGAGGGCACAAGTAGGATGGACAGAGGGAGGGGGAACAGCAGACTCCCCACTGAGCAGGGAGCCCGATGCGGGACTCAGTCCTGGGACCCCAAGACTACCACCTGAGCTGAAGGCAGATGCTCAACTGACTGAGCCACCCAGGTGCCCCAAACATATTATTTCATCTATAAGTATTCCATATCTCTAAAAGATAGGCACTCCCCCCCCTTTTTTTTTTTAAAGATTTTATTTATTTATTTGACAGAGATCACAAGTAGGCAGAGAGGCAGGCAGAGAGAGAGGAAGGGAAGCAGGCTCCTGGCTGAGCAGAGAGCCCGATGCGGGGCCGGATCCCAGGATGCTGGGATCATGACTGGAGCCAAAGGCAGAAGCCTTAACCCACTGAGCCACCCAGGTGCCTCAGCACTCCCCCTTTTAAAGATAATGACAATACTTCCATTCCTTTATGTTAGCAATATCCCTGATTGTCTTCTAAATGTTTGGTTTTTTTTTAAGATTTTATTTATTTATTTGATAGAGACACAGTGAGAGAGGGAACACAAGCAGAGGGAGTGGGAGAGAGAGAAGCAGGCTTCCCACAGAGCAGGGAACCCAATGGGGGGCTCAATCCCAGGACCCTGGGATCATGACCCAAGCAGAAGGCAGATGCTTAGCTGAGCCACCCAGGTGCCCCTAAATGTTTCTTTAAAAAAAAAAATTATATTTGGTTTAAATCAGACTAATAAGGCTTCTGTGTAATGTTTCTTGAATCTCTTAATGCAGAGGCTCCCCCTCATTGCAGTCTTTGTCCTTGCTATTTTTGTTGTTGAAGAAACCAGTTCATTTATTTCCCACAGTGTGAATCGTGTTGATTGTATCCCCAAAGCATGCGTTACCACATTCTGTTCTTCCTTTTACTTCCTGTGAATGTTAGATCTAGAGCAGCACTGTCCAGTAGAACTTCCTGCAATGATGCAAATGTTCTGTATCTGTACTGTGGCCATTTAGCTCTTGAAACGTGGCTTGTGTGGCTGGAACTGAATTTTAAATTTTTTTTTTTTAAAGATTTTATTTATTTATTTATTTGACAGAGAGAGAGTGAGAGAGCGAGCACAGGCAGACAGAGTGGCAAGCAGAGGCAGAGGGAGAAGCAGGCTCCCTGCCGAGCAAGGAGCCCGATGTGGGACTCGATCCCAGGACGCTGGGATCATGACCTGAGCCGAAGGCAGCCGCCCAACCAACTGAGCCACCCAGGCGTCCCTTAAATTTATTTTTAACTAAGTAGCCATTTGTGGCTAGTGGCTCCTACGTTAGCACAGATTTGGAACTTTGCTCAAATTCAGGTTTAATTTTGTTTGTTTGGAAGGCTGCTTTATAAGTGGTGACATATACTTCCAACAGTGTCCAGAATGTCCTCCATACTGTTCAGCTGTCTTTTTATGTGGTATTATTCAGCTGTTGATAATCATTTCTTTGATCAGCACTGTCCGATAGAAATATAATGTGAGCTACAAATGTAATTTAAAGCTTTCTAGTAGCCATAATAAGAAAAACTTTGGGTTATTTTCAGCATGTTAAAAAGCCATTATTTGGGGACACCTGGGTGGCTCAGTTGGTTAAGTGGCTGCTTTCGGCTCGGGTCATGATCCCAGTGTCCTGGGATCGAGTCCCACATCGGGCTCCTTGTTCAGCAGGGAGCCTGCTTCTCCCTCTGCCTCTGTCTGCCTGTGCTTGCTCTCTCTGACAAATGAATAAATAAAATCTTAAAAAAAAAAAAGAGCCATTATTTGTATTGCTAAGTGATTGCTAACAGGATATGTTAAATCTTTTGTGTAAAACAGGTTACAGGTGTTTGGGGGCAGGAGACCAAAAAATAATGTAGTGGTTATCCATAGGGGGATGCTGGGGTGGTTGGGATTAAGATTTATCACTGTATGGTTTTATAGATCTTTGTGAACCATGTGAAGCATTATATATTCAGAAAAGACGTTCCCCTGTTTTTTTTAACCTTAACTCAAATTATCATCTGTTATTCTGAAAGCATCTATTGGCCTTCCTGAGCCGTCAGTTTTCCTTTGAGACTTTCTGCCTTAGACTGTTCTTCAACTTTTTAGCCTCAGGATCCCTGTATTCCCTAAAATATTATCAAGAAACCCAAAGAGCTGTCGATTATGTGGGTTGTATCCTGTGATACTTACTGTGTTAGAAATTAAAACTGAGAAATTTTAAATACTTTTAAATATTTAAATAAGGACTTAATAATTATCTTATAGCACAATTACCAATACATCTGTCATCTGTTGTTCTGAAGGCATCTGTTGGCCTTCTTCAGCCTTTAATTTTTCTTGGAGACTTTTTGCTTTAGATAGGCTATTCTTTAACATGACTCAGTAAGAGGAAGGTTTATAAGTGAGGGAGTTTTATATAAAATTCCTTTTGACAAGACAGCTTTTTTTTAAATCTTTGTTTTTTAAGAAATGCGGAAAAGCCCAAGGTGGTTTTTAGGGACTCCTTTAGACAGGGAACTAAAACATTTTTTAAAACTTTCCAAGGCTTATGTGGATGTCTCTGCAGAGGAACATTTGACTCTGATAGATTCACTACTTACTCCCTTCCTCTTCCATTTCTTCCATATTTAGCAGAAGCTCCTCTTGGAAGTGCTCACTGACTACCTCAGCCCCTCGAGATGCTGCCTTTTCTCTTAACTCTTATATTCCTTTCAATTTTGTCCCTTTGGACAGCTGGAGTCTCCAGGACAAGGGACATTATCCCACCATGCCCTTTCTGTGTCCTCAGTATGCATTAGGCCTCAGGTTTTTTATGATTTTTATGATAAGATGGGTTTTTTTTTAAGATTTTATTTATTTATTTGACAGACAAGTAGGCAGAGAGGCAGGCAGAGACAGAGAGAGGAGGAAGCAGGCTTCCTGCTGAGCAGACAGCCCGATGCGGGGCTCGATCCCAGGACCCTGGGATCATGACCTGAGCTGAAGGCAGGAGCTTTAACCCACTGAGCCACCCAGGTGCCCCATGATAAGATGTTTTAAATGCTGATAGACCTTCCCCCTTACAGGATGTTCTCTGATGCATTTTGCTTTTTCCCAACACAAATGGTATTGTCTGGTCCAGATTGATAGGAAGCAATGGATTTTTTCATTCCCTTGGATATAATCAAATTATATATTCTAATGATATAATAATCACCATTAAGTTAGAAGTATTGCTAAGATTTTATTTTCTTGCTGTTTTGTGCTGGCTAAAAACTTAACTATATTAAAGCGAATATAGATTAAAAGTTAATTTAGGTATGACAGCTTAATAAGAGAAGGGAATTTGCAGTATCCCTGGATCATTGAATCTCTTACAGATTTATTCAAGAACTTTGAAGGCATTGTCCATTTTTCCTTCAACTGAGAGGTCTGCGTTTTATTGTGTTCGCACAAACATTTTAACATAATTCTGCTGTTATGTTTCCAGCTGTGGATTTCTTCAACCAGATCAACATGCTGTATGGAACTATTACAGAATTCTGCACTGAAGCAAGCTGTCCCGTCATGTCTGCAGGTCCCAGGTACATATACTATTAGATAGGTATTTGAAGTACTAAAGAAAGCTGATCACTCATTGATAGAAATGAAACAAGAAAGCCTTTTTGTTTTTATCTGTTTATATAAAAGCAGTTCAATCTTACGAGTTCTTGAATGCTTCCTTATAAGCTTTTAGTTATTATTAAATACTTTGGTCTGTGGTACTTAGTATTTAATTGTATTATGCTGAATAATGAATGTCAGTTTTTTTTTCTTGTGCTTAGTGTTATGTCCAAATTGTGCCGCTTTAATTTTCTGGCTTAAAGATGTTAGACTGAAAAAATTTGACCGCAGGGGCACCTGGGTGGCTCAGTTGGTTTGGCAGACTCTTGATTTCTGCTCAGGTCATGAACTCAAGTGTCATGGGATCGAGCCCCACGTCAGGCTCTGCAATCGGCAGGGAGTCTGCCTGAGATTCTCTCTCCCTCTCTCCATCCCCCTGCTTGCACATGCACGTTTGCCCTCTCTTTCTCTCAAATAAGAAGAAATTTTGAGTATAAAAAATTTAGGAAATATTAAGAACCGTGGAACTATTTTATCATCCGTAATGTTAAGTCAAGGTGTGATGGGATTAATGTTTTAGTGTTTCTTTCCAGTCTTTTTTTCTAATAATAAATGACTAATTTTATGTGACGATAATGGTATCAAGATGTTTACGCCTTGGAAAAAAATTCTCTTTCCTGGATTTGCTACAGGTATAAAGGAAAAAAAAGGTCTCCAATGAGTTTGTAGATCTATTTTTAATCACAGTATTTTGGAGAGATGTTTTTATTTTGTGTCTTATTCCTCAAACTTCTTTAAAATAAGAAAGTTAAACTTATCTGTGACTGAAATGCTTCACACAGTGAAGTTTTGTAGAAGTCTTAATATACATTCTAGCTCAGCAAAGGGAGGGAGAAGAAATGCATGCCTAAGGGTATTTCTTTAGTACTCTCTCCAGGAAATAGTCTCTCTTCCTCTCTCTCTCTCTCTTTTTTTCTTTGTTAAGATTTTGGATTTTTTTTTTCCAGTTGAATTTATTTTTATTTTTTTATTATTTACTTTTTAAAGATTTCATTTATTTGAGAGAGAGAGAGAGAGAGCGCACAAGCAGAAGGAGGTGGAGGGGCAGAGGGAGAAGCAGATACCCCACCGAGCAGGGAGCCTGATGCACGGAGCCCAGTGCACGGCTGGATCCTGGGCTCTGGAATCATGACCTGAGCCGAAGACAGATGCTTAACCAACTGAGCCAACCCAGTGCCCCCAGGAAAGAGTCTTATTATGTAGACTCTGTTGTTGATACCTTGATGGTCAGCTGTTGCAGGATGTGGGGGATCTGTCTCTGACCCAGTCCTTAGCTCCCTCTACCATGAAGATACAGTTCCTTTATCTTTAAATATCCATTCTGGCACTGTCAGCTGCCACATTATCCTCCTTTTCTCTTCCAATTATAACTATCCTATTTCAGGATAATTCTATAGGGAACTCTGAGTAACCTCCAGTAGAACTTGAAGTCATTTACTAAGTTATATTTAACTTCTCTTGATAACATGTAGACCTACTTTGATTACAAATTGTACATTTGTTACTGCTTTTGAAAACTCTATCAGTAAAACCTTTTTCTCTCCAGATACGAATATCACTGGGCAGATGGTACTAATATTAAAAAGCCAATCAAATGTTCTGCACCAAAATACATTGACTATTTGATGACTTGGGTTCAGGATCAGCTTGATGATGAAACTCTTTTTCCTTCTAAGATTGGTAAGTTAATGTTGAATATTTTCCTTTTTAACTGATAAATATGTTGTATTCTTTTTAATACTTTGTTACTTAAAAAAAAAGTAATGATGATGGCTGACAAATTCCTCTCCAGAAAGATTGTAAATGCATACTCCCTCCAGCCATGTTTGTGTTTGCCTGTATTTCTTCACTGATAATACTGGTTGGCTACTTATTTTTTAATCTTTTCAATTTGGGTAAATAAGTTTGTTTGAATGTACATTAAAAAAATACTGATGGCATTGAGATTTTTTTGGTTTATGATCATTGTGTGTTTTCTGTTCCTATCCTTTGTCTATTTCTTTGGTAAGGATACTAGCTCTTTGACATATATGTCATATGTGTCTTTCCCTACCTTGCCTCTTGTCTTATTTTGTTCATGAGGTATTCTTGCCATATGTAACTTTCTATTAATTTTTTCCTTTGTTGTGTGGATTTTAATATAATGATTATAAAGGTTTTCCCTACTTCAAGATTATAAAAATATTTGCCTTTGTTTTCATTTAGTACTTTTGTGGTTTTGTTTTTACATTTAAATCTGTGTTCTTGCCAGAAATTTTTTTCTTAAGGCTCCCTTCATTTTTTTTCTAGTTATAAGTGTGAATCAGTTTTGTACAATACCATTTATCGAAAGCATGTGTCTCTTCTCCCTGGCTTATTGTATGTGTACACCAGATTGCCATGTAATTTGGAGTCTTTCAGTCTCTTTATCTGTTCCTGTAGGAATTCCATACTGTTTTAATTACCATGGCCATATATCTTTGAGCATCTTGTAGGGCTAGTCTCTCTTCCTTGCTCTTCTTTTTCAGAATATTCTCAGCTCTTCTGGGATATTTGTTCTTCCAAAGAACTTAGAATCATTTAGGCAAGGTGAAATAAAAGTGTGAGATTTTGATTATTTCATTCAAGTTGTAGATTAACATAGACAGTCTTGTTCTCTTGACAATACTGGGTCTGCCCAAGAACTAGGTACATTTCTTCATTTCTTCATCTTTTCTTATTTCCTCTTGTAAAATTCTGTAGTGTACTTTATGTTAATGCTTCAAGTTTAAGTTTATTCCTAGACATTTTATGGTGTTTTTAAATTGATGTCTGGCTTACAAATGGTTATTGTTTAATACATAGGAAAGCTGTTGATTTTTATATAAAATTTTGTATAAGTTGACCATCAGATTCTGATTGTTTTAGTTGTTTTGGATTGGTTTTCTTGAGTTTTTCAGGTACAGAATCACATCATATTAAGATAATATTAATTTTGCCTCTTCCTTTTTCTGATACAGATGCTTCTTGTGTAACTCTTATCTCATTGCCCCAGAGTAGTGCTGAGTAATGGTGATGATGTGGCAGACCTTTTTTCTTGTTGCCTTACTTTTATGCAAGTGCTTCTAGTACCTCAGCATTAAGCAGGAATCTTGCTTTTGGTTAGAGGTGTGTAAATTTTTAAAAATCGGGTATAATTATTGAGTTTTACAATATTTTCCCAGTGTCTGTTGTTGGTTACCACAAGGTTTTCTCCAGTATCTTTTTTATTTAATGTTTTACTGGAAGAGTATTTTTTATTTGCTAATATTTTGATCAGGATTTTAGCATTGGTATTTATGGATGAGATGAGATCAGTCTTTTCATTTTCAGTTTAAGAGTGTCTTACGAACATCATGTTGGATTCTGTCTTGTCTGTTCGGGCTGCTAATAACAAAACTACCAGAGATTGGATGGTTTATGACAACAGAAATTTATTTCTCAGCTTTTAGGGCTGGAAGTCCACGATCAAGGTGCCATCTTAGTTGGGTCCCTGTGAGAGCCCGCTTTTGGGTTGCAGACTTCTGACTTCTCAGTCTTCACATGGTGGAAGGAGCCAGCAGTTGTTCTCTGGGGCCTCTTTTATAAGGGCATTGATCCCATGCAGGAGGGCTCTGCGCTTGTGACCGAATCACCTCCCAGAGCCCTATGTCCCCATGTTAGGATTTCAACATAGGAATTTTGAGGGGTAACAAATATTCAGACCATAGCAGATTCCTTTTTATGGTCTAATCAGTGGCTCTTTTGGGAGAAAAGCTTGTATCATGTTAACACCCTGTCTGTTTGCTATTGGTCAGGTTTTTTATTTTATTAAACTTTCCTTTCTCACAGATTCTTTATTGTGTATTTACTGTGCTTGGATGTTTCTGTTCAGCTCATCTTGGAAAGTGCTTAGTTTAAGACAAATTACTTCTATTTCTTTAATGATTAAAGTCTTCCAATTATGGAAAATAAAGAATACTTAAAACTTTGTTCTCTTTTCTCAGCTTTCCATTCATTAGTAATCCATCCTAATGTTCCGGAAGCCTTTTCCCCCTCAATTAGGCTATTACTTACATCTTACTTCTGCCAGTTATTTATTCTTACTAGATAGAACTGTTAACTCACTTTTATTAGCTAGAGGCATATATTTGTAAATTCTAAGAGAAGGAGTTTGACTTAAAAATCCAGCTTTTCAGTATATGAGTACAAGACACCAGTCCAGAAAAACATGCCCACAAGCTCCAGAATAAAGTTTGAAAATGCAGGTTGTTAGGGACGCCTGGCTGGTTCATTCAGTAGGGCATGCAACTCTTGATCTCTGGAGGTCTTGCGTTCAAGCCGCACGTTGGGTGCAGAACTTAACTTAAATATAAGTTTTAAAAAAACACATGCCAGTTGTTAGCCAAGATGGGATGGGAGATTAGAAAAAATTAGCTTGCAAGAGCAAAATAGACTAAATTTTAGGCTTTTAAGGACTGGTTAAGAAATAAATTAAAATGCAGGCAAAGAGAAAGTGTTTTAACCATTTTTTTTCTGAAAGATTGAAGAAAAGGAAATGTTTCTTGAGTAGTGTTGTGGAATAGCCTTTAAGGCAGTCTAATCTAGGTTATTTTGGAAGCTGATGCCTTCTTAATGTGTTTATAAACTGTACTCAGTGCCACTTGTATTGTCTTGCTCCTGTCTCTATTTCCTAAGACTTTGATCTTGTCAACCGGAATTCTCAGGAACGTGACCCGAGGTTACCAGACCTTCTCCTCATTCTTTTCTAAGGAAGTGTTTATTTTCTTTGCAAAATAGTGAGGTGCTCTGCCTCCCTTTTCCAGGAAGTTTGTCCCTATCTTGTATTACAGGAAAAAGAAAATAGCACTTTAGAGAAAAGATAAAAAGTTGGGGACTCCTAAAACCAGAAAACTGTTTTTTCAGAGTAATGCAGATAAAATACTTTTTATAGACAGTAGATTATAATGCCTTTTTCTCTTGCTTAGTTTTCATTCCTGGTTGAGTGTGTGTTTGTAAAAGTTTTTAGAGTTACGAATTACAAAAATAGAAATTGTTTTATTTATATCAAAATACTGTTGCATTTAAAAAAAAAATACTATTGCATTTAATCTTAGGAGGAAACTCTCCAGTATTAAACAGCTGAAATTATATTCATGTTAGCTCCTTATAAACTTGGTGCCTTGTGCCTGTTCTTCTAAGGCAGTCAGAAAAAGTGCTGTGTGAGGATACCTCATATATTTATGTTTGGGTTTTTTTTTTTCTTTGCCTTTTTTTTTTTTTTTAAAGTATGTATATGGAAAACGGGCTTATGTTTGTGATTGTGTGTGTTTTTGTGTTGGAGTTGCTTATGGCAGCTTCTAAACTTTCTGCTGTTCAGTTGGATAAAAGACAATTGATATTTATGTGTATTTGATTACAGGTGTCCCATTTCCCAAAAACTTTATGTCTGTGGCAAAGACCATTCTGAAGCGTCTGTTCCGGGTTTATGCCCACATTTATCACCAGCACTTTGACTCTGTGATGCAGCTGCAGGAAGAGGCCCACCTCAACACCTCCTTTAAGCACTTTATCTTCTTTGTTCAGGTAAGTTGAACCATGTTGACTTCTTTGTCCTTTGACTTGGACTCGTTTGTTAATTTTAATAAAGAGTAATTGAGAGAGCTGTCTGATTTACAGACGGAGAGTGAAGTATAAGCAGAGTCCTCTCTTTTCTCTTTTTCATGCTGTTTAGTTCGTTGGTGAGCATAGTGGCAACATAGAAAGCATCACCCCTGTTTTGGGCCTTCTGCCTCTGGCTGCTGCAGCCGGTCTCTGGTAAGGATAGGACAGGGAGCACTGAAACTCCAGGACAGCTTGTCCACACCCTCCTGTTCCATCACCACTGCTGAGTAGAAGGGATGCTCTGGAAAAACGTCTGCAGTTGGATTGTTTCATGAGATGTCTGTGCCTGGGAGAGAAACTTTGAGAAAAACTTACTAGTTGTTCTCTTGGTTTAAGCTCCCAGAAGTCCCATATCAGGCCAAATCTTATGAAGACACTAGCTAGAAACTCCAAAAAGGACCGCCCCTTTCAAAGATGTAGCCTACTATCTAATGGTCCCTTACTTGGAACTGGAACTTTTTTTTTTTTTTTTTAAGATTTTATTTATTTATTTATTTATTTATTTATTTATTTATGTAACAGAGCGCGCGTGCGCGCAAGCGATCACAAGTAGGCAGAGAGGCAGGCGGAGGGGGAGTGGGAAGCAGGCTCCGCTGAGCAGAGAGCCCGATACAGGGCTCTATCCCAGGACCCTAAGACCATGACCCGACCCAAAGGCAGAGGCTTAACCCACTGAGCCACCCAGGCGCCCCAGAACTGGAACTTTTTAAAAACCAAAATAATTCACATTGTTTGAAAAAGATAGTAAAGAATTGAGACTCCTTTAGCAACTTTAGAGATAGATAATTCTCTGTGCCAAGTGTACATACGTCTGTCTAGATAACTGTTTTTTGGTAGAAAAGCCAGCAGTCTTATAGTAATATTGTGTATTTCAGTTATATGTGCTGCACAAAGGAGAATGAACTGTGCTCTTCTCTGTCTTCCTTCTGAGATTGTTGCGTAGCATCCATCTCCATAGAGTGTAGGTGCTGGAACAGGTGTATACTGATACGGGGTACATACAGATACAGTGTAGAGAGGTAGTGTAGCTATAGTGCGGACACAGACATACGTAGATGGAGGGTTAGTATAGGTCTATGAAAGACAGAGGGCCACAGCCCAGTAGGTGGCTATGATCAGAAGTTCATTGTATAGCTTTAAGATCATTTCCATGGAAAGGCAAACATAGACAGTTTTGATTTTAATGTTTTACAGTGAGAATCATGCTAATACATACAGTTGCTTCTTTGGTAAGTCCCCTATATTAAAAAAAAAAAAAATGAATAGAATGACCCCGTTTTAAAATGTTCACAGAGAACATTTCATCATTTTTTTGTATTTCAGAAAACCAGGGCTGAAAATGACATTTATGGAGTTTTAATTTTAGGCTTATTTTTAAATTTTACTTTTCTTCTCTTTTTAGGAGTTTAATCTGATTGATAGGCGTGAGTTGGCACCTCTTCAGGAATTAATTGAGAAGCTTGGATCGAAAGACAGATAAATGTTTCTTCTAGAACACAGTTACCCTCTTGCTTCATTTGCTAGAGCTATCTCATTGCTATTTGTTATAGACTAGTGATACAGACATTTAAGAAAACAGGATAAAAAGACACCTGTGTTCGTGTCTACTGACAAAATTGTCCCACAGGTAGATTGACCCAATCCTTCAGTGAGAAATTCAAGAGGCAGCCGACTCTGAGGCACTATTTGAGCACTCCTGTTACTGTCAGAGTTGGACTTGCTTGTAATACGTGATGATAACATGTAGTCTGTTCATTTTCTTTTCTTTTACTGAAGAAAATGAGTGCTTCAGGTTATAGCATAATAGCGATTGGGAATTTCCACCAGTACTTTATTAACAAGTTTCCAGAACAAATTACCTAATAATGCAATCACATCCATTTTATCCTGTTTTTATTTACAAATAGAAGAGGTATTTTTAAGTTTCCTTAAGATTTAGAACATTTGTGTGTTACTTTGGGTAACCTTTTAGTTTGAAGTCAGTATGCTGGTGTTTTTATAGGTAAGACTGTATATTATATGTTTATTTTTTCAGAATCCATGATTGCATTTTAAATCCTCATATGACTTATGTAGTATGGGAGTAACCAGAGTTATTTCTAAAATGATGTTATTTTTTAATCTTTATTTGGGATTTTATTCACATAAACCTATCTAAAGTTTTAGGAGTTTGTATATCAGAAATAATTTTCTTAAGGCATGTGAGGATAGTCTTGTACATTTTTATTTTGAAATGCTTCATTCAGATTAATTTTAATAGGTAGCTTTTGGCTAAGAAAGAAAACTCCAAAAAATTATGACCAATTCAGGTCTCAGAACCACTATTTTCATTCATGTTTTTTCCAGAGCTGAGATCCTGGAGAGGAGAATGGAAGTACTCAGAGTACTTGATTATTTTCTTTTGAGTGTCCTTTAAAACAAAAACAAGAATTACTGCTATGTGTTTTTATTGTGACTTGAGACTTCGTTAAGAGTAGTGTAGAAATGTCCAACCTTTCTCCCAACAAGGATAAAACTTAAGGAAGACCATAATAACACAGCTTAAAGTTTGGTGTGCTACCTGGTGTGTGTGTGTGTGTGTGTGCACGTGTGTGTGCATGGTGCATATAAACAAAATGGGAGGAATAAGTAAAAGATCTTTACTTCATACTGTTAGTAGTTAAAGGATGGCTTGAGCCCCAGTAGGGGTTTAATCCTGTTTTAATTGTTTTTTAATCAAAACTTGAAATTCTTCTACTTCTATTGGGATGAAAAAAATCTTCCCTTTTAGTGAAATAAAGGTCTAATTTTCATTAGGTTTCTAGGATTTAGTAAACTCCATCCGCCTGTCAAGAATGTACTGGGCACAAGTCTATTGAGGACTTGCCTGCCTGGCATTGCTTGAAGTTGGTCAGCATTCGGTGTGAGTTCAGAGCTGGGATTTTTGCAGAGTGCTCACTACTCCCTTGATGGCTTTGATAAAAGGTTAGTTTGGTTAGGTTTTTTGGTTATTTATTTATTCCATTGAAGTATAAGAAAAAAATTGCTTAGGAACTCCATTTTTATCATAACTGAATTTCATATCCAGATATACAGAATTTTAAAGGAAACAAAACCTTTCACCTATTTTATTTAGGCTGAAACCATACATCGCTTCAGGAATTAAAAACTGGGATAATCCCTTATTAAAAAAAGAGAGAGAGAGAGAGAAAAGCCTTCTGAAACATTCCACAATTCATGTTTTAAGCTTATCCAAAGGTCCCTGTGTGGAGTTCTGTGTGTTTGTGTTGATCATTTATAAACAAGAAAGCAGGTTTCTAGATGCCACCCAGAATGTTAACTGCCTCTCGACTTTGGCTTTAATTACGTTTTCATGGAATGAAATTCTGTTTCTCAACTAGGATTGTAGTTTCCATCATTTCTCATATTTCACATGATTTTTAAAGCAGTTCTCACTTTTCTCCATTTATTTCCAGTGATAGAAATCCTCTCTCTCTCCATGACTCCATCCCAAAACAAACCAAAGATGGTCACATGCTAGACATAAATAAAAAATTTGTTGGTAATTGGAGACTCAGAATGTCCTTTTTTAAAATAATAAACACATTACCAGGTTCCCAGGCTAACTGGGCTTTACCAACAGTGCATCTACCCATTAAGTTACCACTACTTGTTCACATCTAAAGCCAGGGGGTAGAGAACAGGAGAACTGGAGGAAGCAGGGAGGGTGAGGCCCTCCTGACTGGGCTAGAGGGCCAGCCTTTGAGAAAAGTTAGAAGAAATCAGTCTGTCTTGGACTCTTCTCCCTTGTGAATTACCTTCCTGTGCCCAGGGTCCGATTGCTGCTCCTCACCCCTGAGTACAGTCATGGGGTGGAGAGTGCTCGCTAAATTATGTAGGTAGTCCTATGGTGCTTAATTTCCAGGCCTTTAAAAAATACTTTTAGACAGTGATGTGCGGGGTTTTTGTTGTGATAGCCAAATGTCTCCATTATTCTCCAGACTGTGAATAAAGCGATTTGTCGAGGGCTGCCCGCTTGCCAGTTTCCTCTCCTCTTGGACTTGTAGAGCCCCGGCTTCTGTTAGCTGCTGCCTGCTTGCGAAATGCAAACCTGCAGTCATCGTGACTTTGATAACAAAAGGCAGGCTTCCCTAGTTGCACAGAGCCAAGAGGAGCCAACCGCTGGTGATGTTAACTTCTCCAAACACTTTCGAAGTGTTTGGTGATGATACCATTGGCTTTCTCTCGGAGAAGTGAGGTTATACTGGAAGTGGAGCTTCTAGACATAACATCGTTACCTCACCAGCATAAACAGACCAGCCCCAGAGAGTCCCAGTCTTAGAAATGTGTTTCTGAGCAGCAGCGGTCCCGGTGCTGGTGGTGCCCGCCTGGTACGGGAGGCTCTGCCTCCTGTCTGAGAACTCCGGCCTGACAGATGCTGGCCGAGACCCCAGACACTGAGCCCCTTCGGCAGGGACGGACTTTCTTCCTGAGGTCAGTTCAGTAAGTGGATTTGATTTTTACTATTGTAGAACTCTGGCAAAGAGGGAAAGTAGTGGTCCCTCGGTCTTCCTGTGTGTTCCACATTAGATTTTGAGATTTCCAACTACACAAGGCTCGGGGGGATGACGCTGCATGTGATAGCAGTGACTTTACTGAAGCAACTGCGTTGAACTTCACTTGGGTTTCTCTCATTCTCGGATTCTGTTCCAGACAAGTATTCTGTAAATCCAAATGGATTACCAGTGTGCTGTAGGTTTTTTAATAGAACATTCTGTGTTTGATCTACATCAACAGTAGTTTGCATAAGTTAGTCTTGGTTACCATCTAGAATATTTTTAAATGTTCTTTACATGAAAATTTATGTTGTATTTTTAAACCTTTAGGGGCTTTATCTATTTTTCTAAGTCAGTTAATTGTACTTTTAAAGAAGGTATTTTGTATCTACTTTTGTAACTTCATCAGAATAAAATATATTAAAAGAAATGACTGATTAAAGTATGTGCCTCAACACTTTTCTTTTAAAGATTTTATTTATTTGAGAGAGAGGGAGAGTGTACACGCATATTCCCCTGAGCGAGAGGGGACGGACAGTGGGGGAGGGAGAGGCAAGCGGACTCCACACTGGCTGGGTCTCATGACCCTGAGACCACGACCAGAGCCCAAATCAAATCACACACAAAACTGGCTGAGCCACCCAGGTGCCCCTCACACTCACTTCTATTTAAATGTGAAACTTAAAAAGTTTTTGCTTCTATAGAAGGTTGTCTTTGGTTAACATTTAGTAACTAAAATGTTTCCTTAACGTTTAGAGGAAAGGGAAGTCCCAAAATAAATATTCCAGGGCTCCACCCCCAAGAAAGAAACTAGGCCTATGATTATAGTGGCTAAAGCCCACCCCAGACAAAAAAATCAGTAGTCTCCTACATTAACCAACCTGGTCTCTTTTTGCATATTCCTGGTTGTGGACTGAGAAAAGGGAAGAGGAGAGAATGGACTCATGATTTTCTGATCTTGAACTGAATGCTCATATCTATAAAACACCGCCCACCCCAAACAGCCAGTTTTTGTTCCTGTAGGAGAAAGAGAGTTATTCTTGGAGGTCTGAATTACAGGTACCTTATTTTAATGCAAAATAACAATGATAGAATTGTTTTGAGCTTTTGATTAGAGTTAAAGTTTAGAAGTTAATATAGCTAAATAATATGAGTTAATATTCCTATTTTGTAAAAGATATACACTCTTGATCAGTTTTGGATTTTTTTGTTTCTTACATTTCAATAGTAGGATTAAAATCGCTCACAAAAATGTAAGGATGTCTAATGTCTAAGTTTGAAAGCTCTTTTAAACTTTATAAATGAGTAGTAGAATAACCCAAATAATCTTTGGGAGGGCCAGCGTCAGGCTTCAAATCTACACAGCCAGGACAGTCTGAACCCTGTCTCCGGCCCTCTAGCCAATAACTCATTGCTGAAGGGCTTGGAATGGACACTACGGCCTGCACCATTATTGTTGGCCACTAGGTGTCAGTCTTTGGGTCAGCGCCTCCCAAAAGCCAAATGCATCAGCCCTGACCGGAATAAAGAATTTTACCTAAAACTCTTCCTTTCCTGTGTCTTCCTAAAAAAAAAAAAAAAAAAAAAATGTACATGGGTGACAAAAATAAAGAAAAATAAAACAAAAACATGGACGCCTCATATTTGGTAGATCCTAGGTCACATACCTATGTCCTGGCTGCTACAGAGGCTGGGCAACTTGCTGGATTTTACACGGAGGTTTAGGGTTCACAGCAAAATTCATGCTGGATATTCAAAAAACGTGGACTGGCTCCTTCCCTGAACTTTTTGTTCACGCTCTGCAAAAAGATAAGGGAGTTGGCACTAGAATGTAAGTTTCTGGGCACACTGTTCAGTTCAACTGACATTTTTTTGTAGCATATTTACTAAGTGAAGGAAGTCAGTCATTGATTCAGATTCTGGTCAGGTTCTTTGAATACCACAGGTTCTTTGATGAATGCTTTGAATACCACTTCTTTAGGGGACCCTGCCTGTTCAGGGGAGCCCTTCAGTGGGTTGTCTTATTTAATCCTTACAGCCACCTGTGAAGGGGGTGGTAACAGAGGTATGTTAAGAATTTTCCAGTGTTTTTCAGAAGGTGGCACAGATGCTCTGACTTCAAATAGCTAGATCATAGTGAGTCTTTTCCTCTGGGATGCATCTGGAAAATTCTGTGTGCTGATGAGTGCCAGGAGGCTCTATAAAACAAAATGACTGCAATTTATACTCATACCTATGAGGTTAAAAAAAAAGATGTATCCAAAGAGATCATCCCGAAGGAGTTTTTTTGCAATTAGCTCAAATGTAAATATGAGTGACCATGGACCAATATAAGCGAAGATAAGAGACTCTCAAGTTCAGAGCAAAAAAAGGTAAAATGCAGAAGGGATAGACCCATTCCCTGGGACTAAAGCTACTATACTTTTCAATCATAACAAAACTGGCCTTTTATTTGCTTCTATCATAAAAAGTTAAACTTGAAATGTTAAGTTGAAACTAATTTGGAAGCCCAAAATTGCTGAGATTGTTCTGTAAATCCTTTCCTAAAAAGGTTCAGATTCACACTCTGGAGCTAAAATGGCTAAACCACTTTTCAGCTCTGTTCAGTAATCCTAGTGTGTGCACTTTTTGTTCCAGGCTGGGCAGCTGACAACTAAATCTAGAGCCTGGGCGGGGGGGAGGTCAGGGATCTCAGGGAAAAACAGACACCCACGTAAATTGGTAGCGTTCTCCGATTGCCATATGTGCAAAGTTCTGCACAAGTTGTGGGCCCCTGAGTTTACTGTGGGGCAATCAGAGGTGGCTGCCTGGAGAAGATAAGGCTTGAGCTGGCTTAGAAGATGGGTAACCACATAAGCAAGCTTGTAACATAGATGGCACAAGGAGGCACCAGGCATCCAATATTACTGAAGGATGGATGTCAGCTGGACAGGTAGGTAGGGGTTAAATCATATGAAAGAACTTGGGTTTTTGCCAGTAGGTGAAGGGTTAGAAGGATTTTTTTTTAATTTTTTTAAATTTATTTGTCAGAGAGAGAGGGAGAGAGAGAGCGAGCACAGGCAGAGGCAGAGGGAGAAGCAGGCTCCCTGCCGAGCAAGGAGCCCGATGTGGGACTCTATCCCAGGACGCTGGGATCATGACCTGAGCCGAAGGCAGCCGCTTAACCAACTGAGCCACCCAGGCGTCCCCTAGAAGGATTTTAGATAAGCAAATAATGGACAGGTTTTCACTTCAGATGGCTTTGACAGCAGTATGGAGATGGGAAGGGGAGGATACTAGGGCAGAGTATCAGTCCAAAATAACAATAAGCCATCACGAAATTAGGAAGAAGAGAAAGGTTGAAAGTAAGCAAAAGTACCGATTTTCACCAAAAGAGGAGTTCGTCCGATACAAATCAGTGAGTTTAACGTGGGTGTCTTACAAGTAACAAACCCACTAACCAACTAAAATGACTTTAGTGCTTATTTCTGGTACCCTACAGTGTCCAGCATCTGTCTCCCAACAACTTATGGATCTACTTCATTTCTAAACCGGTGCTGCGCACATGATTACAAAGATGGCAGCCAAAGGACCATTTCTCTTCCTTAGTGCCAGATGAGTCTCTAGAGCAACTCTTACCGGGCTGGCTCAGATCATGTGACCAACCCAAACCCATCGGTGTCTGATGGGCCATGACCTGGGCCATGTGACCACTGTCAGGGGAGGATAGGTGGGCCTCCTCTGAACTTTGGTAGTATGAGGAGCGAAAGGTGGTTCACTACTACACAATGGGTAAAATATTTTTGGTAGTTTTAATTACTCCTGAGAAGAAAAATGAAAAATTAGCAAATTATCCCTAATCCCACTGGCCATGGTGTTTAAGGAATGAAGCAAAAAAATGTGAGAGAGGTTACTAGAGTAATCCAAAGGAGAAATTATGAGACCCAAAACAGAAGTCACTCAGTACTGGAACGAATAAGCATGTATCTAGGTGATCACTGTAAGGGCAACTGTAGGCCGGTCCCGCGTGTGGATGAACATACTGAACACGGTGACTGCACAGGCCGGAATGCAATAGCAAGAAGAACTGGAGAGGTCTGCAGGGTTTACTAGACTCCCAAAATACACTGCCTGAGAGAGAAAGGGCATGAGGCCTTGAGGTCTGTGTGAATCAGTCCAGAGGTGGGGCAGGCTGTCTGGATAGTCGTACCTGTCCTGGAGCCGGCAGCTTTCACTCAGGACTCCACGGTCTGCCGCTCCAGTCTACTTCTCTGCAGGCACCTTAAACTCAGGCAAAACCCAAACCGAGTTTGTTGGCCCCTTTCACTCCAAACCTCGCCCTCCTCCACCCATCGCACTGTCCACACCAGACACTTCCTCGGCCTCGCCGCCCAGTCCAGTCAATGCGTCCCCTTCCCCTCCCAAGTATGCAGATCCCCTCCTCCATCCCTGCTGTCCCAGCTGTCGCTGAGACCTCACACCTCACCCGGACCATCGCGGCAGCCCCAGAACTTCTGTCCTCATCTCCAGTGTCAGCCCCCCTACAGTCCCTCCTCTTCGCAGGAGCCCGAACGATCTTTCTAAAACGCAAATCTGAAAACGACTCCCCTGCTTTAAGTCCCTCCACGGCCCCGCTGTTCTGGAGGGAGAAACCCACACTCGCCAGTTTGGAAGCCAGGTTGCCGGCGATGGGGATGGGAAGGGAGGTGTCCTTCCTAGGGCGAGAGGGGCATTGGCGCGTGGGCAACTCAGATCGGAGGGCCAAGAACCCCGGGTGTCCCCCGGCTGGACAAGAAGACCGGTGGAACGACCCCTGGAGGCTGGCGGAGCGCGGCGCGGACCGGGCGGGGCAGACTCGCGAGCTGGCGGAGCAGTAGGTCCCGAGGAGGCGCCCCCGGGGCGAGGACCGGGCGGGAGCTGGAGCCGGGCGGCTCGCGACCTCCCGGCGGCAGGGGGCGGCCTCGCCCGCGGCAGCGGCGGCTTCCGGCCCCCGGCTCCGCGCCTCTCAAGGGACGCGGCGACCTCGGGCGGCGGGCCGCGTCGGCCGGGCATGGCGGCGTGGAGCCCGGCCGTGGTGGCGCCGCTGCTCCGCGGGATACGCGGGGTGAGCGCGGGCGGGGCCGGGCTGTGGTTCCCGGGCGGGAGCTGCGGAGGGGCCGCGGGGCCGGTCGAGGCTGGAGGACGGGCTCGCGGAGAGCGCGGCGCGGGGCCTGGGGCCCTCCCCTTCCTTTCTCTCATTCATTCCTCGTGGGTTGGGTCCTTCCGTGGACCCGGGCGGCGGGGCTCCGAGGAGTGTCAGGCCCCGGCGCGCGCTGGCGGAGCTCGCGAGCGGGTGGAGGTGGGGGGCGAGGGGAACAGACACGGAAACAGTTGTGATCCGGCGGGCGCGGAGAGAGCGGTGTGGACGTACCGAGCCGGAGACACGGCAGCCCCAGCTCGCAGTCCTGGCGTGCCTGCCGCAGAGTGCGAGGGTCTGGGCTTTGGGCAAGTCCTCCCAGCCTCTGGGACTTTAACCCTCTCCAAGCCCCACACGCCCTGAGTAAAAGCCCAGCAGAGGGCACTCGCCACGCGCTCTCGGAATTTTCTCTCCTTCCTGATTATACTTTCCTGGCTTCATCCACTTTGCTCTCCGGTTCTTCCTTCTCTCCTGCCGCTCTTGAACCTGCCTCCGCCAAGTATGAAGAGCTGGTGACTCTCCGCGCGGACAGTCGGGGTTCTAGGGATTTTGTCAGTAGATTGCTCGTGTAAAGGCCGCTGCCTGCAGATCAGCTAAAATGGAGGAAAGACCTCCCAAGGAATCAGCAATGTTAAGTCCCCTCAGCCCTTAGCGATTACTGCTTCTGCCTGCCACCTGGTTACCCTCTGCCCTTGCCCCTCCAATGCTCTGTCCTCAGGAGAGGCTCCATCTTACCCCCTCCTCCAGCCCAGTCTTAGCCAGGCCCAACATCAAGTTTCTGTCCCTCCGTCTCACTCCAGATCATTTTTCTGACCTGCATTTCAGCTGCCTGCTGGAACGGCGACCTCTTTGCAGGTGCGGGCAGGCATGCCCTGCGTGCTGTGCTCATTCTGCTCGTTCATTTGTTCATTCGTTCAGCCATCCATCACCCAAGTCTCCTGGAGGGCCTGTCCCGGCCCAGCTTTGGAAGGCTGCAGTAACAGGGTAGACTCAGTCTTGGCCTTTGAAACCAGCTGGTGAAAGAGCCAGTGCACAGATCATTTTAAAGAAGGTGCTTCAGGGGGCACAGGTGGCTTGGTCAGGTGTCCACCTCTTGATCTCAGCTCATTTCTTGAAGTCAGGGTGGTGAGCCCTGCGTTGGGCTCCACACTGGGTGTGGAGCCTACTTAAAAAAGAAGAAGAAGGTGCTTTGAGAGTCTCTAACACAGGACCCTGCTCTAGGCCTTCAGGAACGGCCTGAGGACAGGCTGAAGGCATGGTACGTTCAGCACCAGAACAGATGAACAGCACTCCTGTGTCCCACCTGCCATCCCCCTCCAGACCCCGTAATAATACCTCTCATCTGGGCTAGCTTCAAAAGGCACTGTTTTGTGCAGGTGACTGGCACCAAGAGGCCTAATAAACTCCAAAATCTTTAGCTGGACATTCAAGGCCTGCCAAGCTCTCTTGTCAGTCTCCCTTTCAGCATGTGCTTAGCCCAGTCGAAGGGCTGCAGATCTGGTTTTCTGTTCTTCATCCCATAAGGTTGGAGACGTCCTCCTCAGAAGCACTGGCTTCCCTATGGTACCCACTGGGGGCAGGGGGAGTGTTGTGACCAATGGCAAATAATCTAACAATATTTCTCCTTCAGGTAATTTAGTAGAATTCTGCTACTTCTCCCCAGTAAGAATTGGTACATGTCGCAGACTATAGCTGGCTTACTGAGCAGTAGGTCACAAGGCCACATCCCGCTGGAGGGTGTGGAATGTGAATCAGGCCTAAAGGACAGGTGGCGTCTGGTTTCAGCAGTGTGTGGTCAGTGGCACGCTGGCCTGGGAGGCATGTCTGAGGTGGGTTACCCAGGCTCTGGTTCCCCATCTCACCAGTGAACCCAACCTTAGCCCTTGCTTTAGTCCCCCCGTTTCTTCGCCTCCAAAACTGACATCATGATGGTGTCTCTCTCGCAGCATTATCATGAGGCATTCAAAGATCTGTTGAGTTGCCTTGTGTCTGGAGTCAAAGTGTAATTTACCGTTCCACTAACTCCCCAAAAAGTTTATTCTGGGTCTTAGGGAGCATCAGTGGGCATGCAATGCCACACAGTGCTTGGGATGGAGCCCATGGCCAAGCTGCTGGGGGGCCTGGGCCCTGGCTGGCAGGGCAGTGGCAGGTAGGCCTGCACCGTGGCCTGGCCTGGCCTTGGGGGGTGCCATCGTCTTGCAGGGTGATGACTCTTCTCTGTTCTCTGGCAGCTTCCTCTTCACTGTGCCCGGCGGTTGTTTGCCTCGCAAACTGAGGGGGAGCTCAAAGTGACCCAAATACTCAAAGAAAAGTTTCCTGGAGCTACAGCTATCAAAGTCACTGACATTTCAGGTGAGGTTTTTCTGTCCTCTTTCCCACAGGGATTTTGCCCTCTGCAGGGGGCAGGGGGTTGGACAGAGCACACTCGCCATCAGCGTCTTCTTAATACGTGTGGCTTTTGGACAGATGGAATTCAGCCTCTCCCAGCTGATGGTGTGGAGGTGGGGACGTGAAAGTGTCAGAGGGAAACTGTGTGGGGATAAGGCCCGGCTGGGAGGACTCGTGGCTGTTAGCCTGGCCTGGATCGGATGAGGTCCCTCTTAGTCACCCTGGGGCTCAGGTCCACAGTCTTTAATTTGATTTAAAGATGAACATTACTTTACTTTCTCCACATTTTTCTGGAAAGTGAGCTGGAGCAGACCTCAGAAGGATTTTATCCTTTTGAAAATAACTTCCTGGGGTGCCTGGGTAGCTCAGTGGGTTAAAGCCTCTGCCTTTGGCTCAGGTCATGATCCCAGGGTCCTGGGATCGAGTCCCACATGGGGCTCTCTGCTCAGCAGGGAGCCTGCTTCCTCCTCTCTCTCTGCCTGCCTCTCTGCCTACTGGTGATCTCTCTCTGTCAAATAAATAAATAAAATCTTTAAAAAAAAAAAAAAGACTGAGATCTAATCACAGGAATGCGTTCCTTCTCCACATACCTTATCACCACATTACTCAAGGCCTATTTACCTGATACACTGTGTCTCAGGCATAATCCTGGGTGAGTGCAGCTGGCTTGCAAAAGGAAGAGCACATTTTGGACCGAGGCGGCCCCACGGGGAGCATGTGGTCCAGTCGTCAGCCGTGAGGTTGTTCTCACCATGTTAGCAACTTTGTGCTGAATAAGAATATTCAGACCTTCTTTGGATCGTACGGTACTTTGAGGACATATGGGACGGTGGCTGCCATAAGCTAATAATTGAAACACTTTGAGTCATGTTTATTTCAGGAGGCTGTGGGGCGATGTATGAAATCCGGATCGAGTCAGAAGAATTTAAGGAGAAGAGAACTGTCCAGCAGCACCAGATGGTAAATCAGGTCAGTAGAAGCAACACGGCTCTGTTGCCATTGGTCCCCAGTGTCCTGAAAGCGCCTGACGAGCGGGGATGATATTTAACTGTCAGCCGGAGGAGAGAATAAGGCTCATGCAGACAGCATTCAAGACCTGAGAAAAATATAATATGGAACTTATCCGGAATCAGACTGTGGGCAAATAGGAATTTTATTCAGAATTGAAAACAAGCCACCCAATAGTTATTTTGCATTTCCTTCTCTATTTCTTTGTATAATGCTACCAATGTTTACCGTATGTATTTGTAAACATACAGGTACTAAAAAACATGTTTTTGTAGATTTGAAGATTTTTTTTTTTTTTAGCGTCCCTTTGGACTCCTTTACAGATGTGTAAATTGAGGCACAGCATGATTGAGAATTGCTCCACCTGCCCCAGACCCAGGGACAGGATACTGGGGGGGTCTGGAACATCAGATTTAACCAGACTAAGGTCCAGTTTATTCAATGATCTGTGCTTATTTTACTTGGAATTTATACCAGACTGGGCCCCTGGCCTGTATCTGCAAAGTCACCCCTCGCAGCAGGTGTGTCTGACATTATTCTGGAAGGTCTTGCACATTGGGAGCTAGCTAGTTTCATTTTTGTCCAGCACAGCTCTGGTCATGAGAATCCCTCCGTGGCACCTTGTGTCTCTAGTTCAGATGTCCCAGACTGCTGTTCCAGGCCTTTCCCCACCCTTCTCCAAACGAAGCCTCCCATGGCCCCTGCCTGTTGTTCTGTCTATGGCTCTGGACCTTTGCCCAGATCCGCCCTCCTGCCTGGGTGCCCTTCCTCTCTGGCACCCAGCTCAAAATGCTGCCCCCGCCACCTGCCTGGCAGGGAATGGATGTCCCCGCACCCTCCTCCAGCGTTCTCTGCCTCTCGTCCTAGATACTTATGTCCCTGCTGACTGTCCCTTGGCCCCATCATCCCTCTGTGGACTGTTCCCTTTCGGATCCATCTTTGACTTCCTCACGGAGCCCAGCCTTTCACGTGCGCGTGGACACCTACGGCCATATGGTGTGCTGTGGGTCTGCTGGGGCGTCTGGGGTGGGAGGGCTACTCTGCTCCCCCCAAGTGCTTCTAGTCCCGTGTGATCTCAGGGGTGGGAGTGGAGGCAAGACAGGAAGGCCCTGACAGGCCCAAATCATCCCCAACCGGTAGGACTTTGGGTTTTGTCCCCAGAACTCCCCTGGATGCCTGGTGTGCCTGGGCCGCTAGGGGCGCTGTGAATTTGAGCCCATCCCCTGGGCTGGGGCTGCCCTTGCAAGGGGTTACGGATGCAGGTTCTGGAGTCTGTCTGCCTGCACTGTACATGTGGGCTGTGCTGCTTTCTAGCTTTGTGACCTTGAGCAACTTACTAAACCTCCCTGTGCCTCGGTTTCCTAAACGGTCACCAGGGAGAGAAACAGTACTTGCATCAAAAGGCTGTTTTGCAGATTAGTGGTAGAGCACACGTGTGGCACTGCGAACGCTGTCTCACAGCTCGTAGCCCTTGGTAAACGTCAGCGGCCGTCACCATTGTCATCCTTGTCCACAGCATTGCGCGGAGCCTGCGCCGTGTCTGGGGGGAAGGCAGCCATTCTCTGGGTTGGGGCCAATGTCCCCGACATCATTGTGGGCTCAGGGCTTCCTCTGGCCCCCTGCAGCACTCGGACTTCCCCCAGCACCTTCGGAACGGGAGAGCCCTGTGTGCTGACTGGCGGGGCCCTAGGAAACCGAGCTCATGTGGGCCAGCCCTGGGTCTGTTCTGTCCACTCTATGTCCCCACACCTGGCCACTGGCCCCTAAAGGATTTCAACTGGTCTTTGTGGAGCGTTTGCAGACAGTAAGGAGAGCTGGCCTGGTGTGGTTATTGGCTTACAGACAATGGGAATGTTTGGTGGCTGCACGCGCTCCCGTTTCAGAGAACACCCCTGCTGGCCCTAGTGCGCTCGTCACCCGGGGCACCCCAGCAGCCACACTTGGCCCCCCCAAGCGCTGCCAGCTGCCATTGCGAGCCCTGCGGGCAGGCCATGTGGATCCACAGCCAGGTGCCCGCTGAGCCGGAGCCTGACCCTGGGCGGGGACCCTCATTAGCCACAGCAAGCTGCTAGGGCTCCAGTACACATGCCTCAAGGGATTTGTGCACTCCCGGGCACTCCTTTTCCAAGGGTTGCATTTGCAGATGTTGGCCATGGGGAGTCCGTGGGAGCAACAGAAGGCAACGTCTTTAAGAGCAAGTCATTTGGCCTGCAGGGGGGCTGAGCTGGACCCGGAGTTCGCTGCGTGCCTCTTTGAGGTGTTGGGAATCAGGATTCCCAGGGGCTGTCATGGAGGAGGAGGCCGGCCTAGCAGTGGAGTGAAGGAGAGGGGAGCAGACTCCACAGCCCGGCTTCTGCTCCATGGGTGCAGAGTTAGCAGCTTTGGGAGGGTGATGGTTGGTCGCTCTGGATGCCCAGGCTGTCGGGTGGGGTCCTGGTGGCCCTGGGCTGGGGTGAAGCTTTCCTCATTGATCTTGCTTAGTCACCCTGATAGAACCAGACTTTCAGGTCCCAAAGGCCCTGAAAAGGCCACCTGGTCCATCTGTTACTGGAATCCATTACTGTCAGTCGCTGCCTGATTTCCCCAGGGACAGGGCGTCCCCACTGTCACAACTCACACCTGCTCCACCCTCAGCAGGAACGTGCCACTCCTCGGGGACCCTGCTGACTTGTAGCCTGGCCTCTTTCAGCTCCCGGGGTTCATCAACCTTCTCTTCTGGAATAGTCACTGATTTTGCTTTTGGGCCAGGCCCCAGGGTTGCCATCCATCCTATTCCCATGCTGGGGAACAGCCACAGGGAGAGAAGTGAGCACTGAGTTCCCTTTTGTGCTGGAGGAAGCTGGCTCCTTCCTGGCTGTCCGCTTCACAGCAGGACCCAAGCCTCAGTGTGCAAAGATCGCAGGAGGTGTTGGCCACACGTGCCCGGCCTCGTGATGCATGTGGAAGGCATTCAGGCAGTACCAGTCCTCTTCCCTGCTCTGGCCTCTTTGCTGTCTGTTGCCTCTTCACCTGCCACCAGAGGGTGCCTCCGCCTGTGCCTCCTGCCCGCCCCAGTGCCCTGCAGCGGTGCCCTGATGGCCCAGGGAGTCCAGACCCACTCTCCTCTCTGTGGCCTGCTTCCGTCTCTCGCTGCCTGCTCCTGACTCACAGCCGGGTCTCCCCTCCATGAATTGTGACAGGTTCCCAGCCTTCCCTCCCGGGCTTGGTGCTTGGCCTCTCTGCCCGTCCCACTCCCGGCTGCCCCGCTCCACCAACAGCCAAGGCAGGCTGACCCCCTCCCGTGAACACCCCCATAGCAGTGCTCGTGGCCTCAGGGTCCGGCATCGCCTGTCACTGTCCGCCATGTCCATTTTCTGTGCCCCTGTATTATTTCCCTTTATCTTTTTCATCCTTTTCCCATGCCTTTTGCACCTGTGGCCCCAGCACAATAGCGGGCGCTGAGAAATGTTTACCCAAAAGACATCTTATAAACTGTGGGCCTTTGGCTAAGTCACTTCCCTACCAGGACCTCAACTGTGAAGTGACCCACGTGACCTTTAAGGCCCTCTGTACCTGGGAGATACTGTGACCTGGGTGACCTTGGAGGTCTGCAAGAGAGCTGGAAGAAGGCACTGGGAGGGCTAAGTACTCAGGGCATGAGGGGGTCAAGGCCTTCCTTGTAAAGGGTGGCTGGGCCCACGCCTAGCCAAGAAGGCTTTAAGGATTGTGGCCCAGGGGGCTGTGTCTCTCCCCCCCCCCCCCCCAATGACATGAGGCTTCTTTCCCAGGGCATTTCTGTTGTCTGCAGAGTTGAAGGGGTTGCAGGTGAATAGGGAGAGGGTCGGACATTTCTCTGGCACCCAGCACACGGCAGCTCCTGGCATCAGGGCTGGACAGGAGCCCCAGGGGAATGAGGAGTGGCCAGAACATCAGGTTCTCATCCTAATTCTGTTCCTCTCTTGCTGAGTGTAAATGGGGGGTAGATTCTGTTTCTTTTTTTTTTAATCAAAGAAAGGGCTAGGACTGGTGTGTCTGTCTCTAAGGATCCTTCGCCCTATAACCCTATCCACATGTGTTAGGAATTTTTGTTGATGTTGTAAGGTAGCAAAAGCAAACAAAGGGAATTAGCTGGCCCATGTAATTAAATTACCTAGTTTGTGGCATATCTAGATTCAGGGTCTTAAGCAAGTTCTTTTGCTTGTTCTTTTTCATGTTCTCTCTCTCCCCCTCTCTGAGCTTTTGGCTTCTGAGTGTTGGCCTCATTTTCTCCTACTGGAGATGGGCTTTCTCTGTTTGCTGGAGAACACGGCCCCCAGCATTGTTCAAGGATAGTGACCCAACAGACAAGGCTCCACATGGAAAAATCCCAGCAGAGGTTCTGATTGGCCCAGTTTGGGTCATGTGTCACCCCTGGACCAATCAGGCTGGGCCAGAGGCACATGGCGACCCATATCCCTGGCAAATTGGTAGGCCCACCAGCAGTACACATTTAAGATCTCCGGTGGCTAGTGGAGAAAGGGAAGCGTAGACCAACGTGTCTGACATGCTACCATGTGTGTTATTAAGAGGTAGCAGGGTGGATATGTATTCATATTAGCTTAAACATGCATTTTGCAATCATTGCAAAGACACACAAGAAACTGATACCACTTCTCTCATTTGGGAACAGAGGTGGGAATGGAGGGTGGTGGAGGGCAGGTGTCGGTGGGAACCTCACTGCATGTCATGTGCAAAACAGTGATGCCCTCCTCTTTGTTTAGGCGCTGAAAGAAGAAATCAAAGGGATGCATGGATTGCGGATATTTACCTCCGTCCCCAAACACTGACCATGCCCTGGCCGCGTAGATGCTGCTGCTCAATGCCTTGGATGAACTTGGCTGACACCATCCTTTCCTAGGCATTTGCCAAGAAGTTATCTATTTTGTTCATAGACATTTCCGTTTTATAATCATAGAAGAATATGTTCTCTATTTAGAGTTTAATTAAAGGCAACAGACAACCAAAACCTTTGAAGAGTCATTGGTGATGCGTCTTGCTCGTCTGTTTTGGAGGCAATGTCCTTTGTCCAGAGGTCTCTCGTCCTCGGACAGTCGTGTCCTGCTGCCGTACCCGTGGACAGGAGTGCCAGCTCCTTTTGTCATGTCAAGGCATTTTCTTGGTTGTTCTCCTCTAGGAAACTGCTATTAAGGCCCCTTAATCTTGCCCAAAAGAAAAGAAAAAAAAGAAAAAAAATATCCTTGGGTTTTGCTGTTCCCTTGGTTGAATGCCTGTCTTTTCCTCCCCCTCCAAACTTCTTACAAGAATGATCTTAGACCTTCAATTTCCACTCCCTGGAGTGGACACTGAGGAGTCTGGGATGTCAGGATCAAGGTCGTCTTCCTGTTCGAAGATCCCCCACCCTCAGCATCTTGGAGGGAGGTGCGGCCCATCTCCCACAGCAGAAGCAAGAAAGGTCTGCTTTCCCAGCTCCCTTGCCTATGAGCGCAGGTCGGTGGTCTAGACTCGCCCATCAGACAGATCTGGACTTTGAATGTGGAGCAAGCGAGCCACGAGGGAGCTCCGTGGCTTGCGGGTCCAGCGTTCTGGCTACTGTGTCGGAGTCAGTGTCACAGGCTGTTGTCTCTGCAGTCCGTGCTGGCGGTCACGGTGTGTGGGTCTGTGGCATGATCTGGGGGCTCGGGTGACAGAGCCTTCCTGTTCCTGCCCAGTTTCAGAAGCTGGTTCACCAATCTTACCAGAAATTTTGTGATTGTTACATGTGCTTTCACTAAATTCTTTATTGTTCACATCAGTCTGGTCAGTGTCTGTTGCTTGCAACCGAGGAGCCCTGAGGGGTTCCCCTGCCCCTCACAGTGGGGCTCTTGCCCCCCAACATCCACTTCCCTCTTGGACTGCTTTCTGAGAGGCCGTGTCCACTGCCACTCTCGGTCCTCAGTACCCCAGTCACCATGGTGATGACGGGTTGACCATCCGCTCCTTCCTGAGATGCCTCCTTTGTCTTTCGTGGAGCTGCTCTCCAGGGAAACCAGTGGTCACCATCATTTCTGGAGATCCCTAGTACCTCCCTAAGTCATGAAAGTATGTGGTTAAAACAACCTTGGGCCTGAGTTTCAGAGCAGCACAAATTTTAAATGTGCTGTTCATACACCATGCCCCCATTTTGGGGTTTAAAAATACTCTCCATCTCCATAGCATGGGGGTGGGATTGGTGGCCTGCCAAGGCGGAGCTGCCTTTCACATGGAACAGATTCACCGAGTTGTGTAAGAGCAGAGAAGCCAGGATAAAACAGAACAGAGGATCAGAGACACCACCGAGAGAGCGCCCCAGAGGACAGCTTTTAGGTGGTGTAGTGAGGAAACACTGAACAATGGAGTCCCAGGGGCCAGAAGAAGGTAGCAGTCAGCAAGGACGGAGAGATCACAGAATTAGACACATGTTGGTTATTCTTGTAGAGCCTACTTGTCCCAAGAGTGGGCTGGACATAGTCATCTGCTTCTAAAGAACAGAATCCAGTAGAAAGGACAAAGGGCCACTTCAGAGACCACATCATAAAAGGCACTGAGGCCTCCTTGCTCTGTCTCAGGTTGCTCGCTCTGGGGGGACGGTAGCCGCCATGTTGTGAGGGCACTCAAGCAGCCCGTGGAGAGGCCCAAGTGGGGAACCGAGGCCTCGTACCAACAGCCAACAGTGCGGGCCTGCCAATAGCCAGCAGGGAACCAAACCTGCCCAAACAAGAGCAATTTGGGTAAGCCATCTTGGAAGTGGGTCCTCCCAAGTCACAGTCACTGTGAAGCCTTCAGACAACTGTCGCCCCAGCTGACATCTTGACTGCAGCTTGCCAGAACCGGTCCGCTAGGCTACTCCCAATTCTTGCCCAACAGAGACGGGAAGGTAATAAATATTTGTTGTTTGAAGTCACTGAGTTTCAGGGTATGTTCCAGAGCAGTAGATAGCTGTGTACACAGGTTCACATGTGTGGTATGGGCAGGACACTGGGGCATCTCACATACTGAAGGGGGGGTGGAAGGGCCAAGCTGCAGAAAGGACGGGGCACGGCTAACCGTCAGGAGCCCACGACACCCCTGGGTCTCTGCAGCTCCTGTCTGCTTCTCTCTGCAGATCAGCTTTATTACAGATAGATTTGTTGTGGCTTGGCCTTCACCATCTGGACTCACTGTCCTGCCCAGAGCTCTTCATTTTATACTTAATGTCCAAGCCACGAGAAGGGCAGACTTTGCTTCCAAGTTTCAGTCCAAAGAATGCCAGGGAGGGCCTCCGACAGGCCCACCTGGAATCAGGAACCACCCAGGAGTCACGTGACCCAGCAGCCTCTCTCCAGACTCTGACTCCGCGTCAGAGAGGAGGGAAGAGCAACTGCCTCAAAAAGTGGAGGGTTCTGTTCCACAAAGAGGCTGGGGACAAACAACAGGTATTCTTGACCGGAGGGAAAGGTGATGGGGCCTTGCAGGCCTGCTAGGGGTCCAGGGACACCAGGGACACTCTGACTCCTCCTTGGCTTGACCCCAACTCCCCACCCCAGGTGACTCTTCAGGCCCAGAGAAATGTGTCAGCCCTACCACGGCCACAGGTCTGTTCCCAAATCTGGCAACAAGAACTTTTTCAAGTGACTCCCCTCCCCCCTCTGCAGTTGATCTCCCTCCAAGAGTAAAAGGAAAGTTGGAGGAATCAGTTTCTTTTTAGTTGATTAAATAAGAAATTGTTTAATCTGTGTGGCCAGAGTATAACCCTGCATCTGACATGGCCAACTCTTAGCTTTCTGATTAAGTGCTACTTGTGGAAATTGCGGAGTGGACATGGTGCAACTTCTGAGTCAAGTGTCCTTTTGAAAACAGTTTTCCAGTGGAAAATCCAAAGCACCTTGAGGTAAGTGCTTACTGCCTAGAGAAATCAATCTAAGGGACACTGGCCTGTGCATCCCCCACCCCCAGGCCCCTTTGGTCCAAGGGGTTCATGTAGTGACCGTCTCTACCCTGAGTAGACCACCAAACGAGCAGCCAGGGAACCAGCCTGCAAGGGGACCTGTGGCCACAAAACCCCACGGCCACGAAGCCCCATGCATATCCTGGCAGTGGCAAAGAGCAAAAATAAATTCTCTTTCTTGGGAATTCAAACTGGAAAGAGTGAATGACCCAAGGACCAAGGACAGCGCATGGCTGGTGGAAAGCTGGAGGCAAACAAGGGCGCTCAAATCGGGAAATACGGAGAGAATCCACCCAGGAGAAATGGAAGTTAGAAAGATGGCCTGGGAGAGGCCAGGCGGGGCACTGGTAAATCTGAGCTGAGCGGAAGCCCACTCTGGGGAATAAAGGCAGTGATTCTCAATCCTGCTGCAAAAAAAGACACCTGGGGTGTCTAAAAATACACCTGGGGCGTTCCCAGGTCCACCAGGCAGAGACCAGGCAGTTAAAGGCAGACGTGAACCGCCCCGCAAGCCGAGTCAGGACGGACTCCTACCTCTGCCCCCGCTTTGCTCCCAGGAAGCTGCTGCGGCTGCGTCAGTTCGCCAGCTCCCCTCCATCCCTTGCGCACCTGGTGTGTGTGTGGGGGGGGGGGGGTCGGGGGGCAGGGGGAAGGCCCCCACCCTCTAACTCCACGGGGTTAACAGTGGGAGAGCACCCGTACCACCTGAGCTGGGGGCGGGCCCTGGGCCCCCACCTGCCCCGGGCGGAATCCGGCCTGTGGAGTTAAAAGGAGCGGCTGCCAGCTGGGAATTTCCTGAGTTTTCCGGAGCAGCACCGCGCGCGGGCGTCGCTACCCTGCGCTCCCTCCAGGCCACAAGGTAGGACGTCCCCACATGCGCCCCCGTGCGTGTCAGAAACCCTAGGCTTGAGTCGACAGAGTTGTTTCTTACTTGCCACCCAGAGAGCCTTAGGTCGCGCCCTCGGCGTCTTACAATTCTCCCCTTGACGAGCGAGCCCGACTCCTGCCATCTCTCCTCGCGTTGGCTCCGCTAGCGCGGGGACCCGGGTGGCTGTCGTTAGACGCCGCCTCTCCGGAAACTGCTCCTTTCTTAGGTCGTGGTTAAGATACCTCGACACTGTGCATTTCAAAGAACACTTGACTTTTGTTTTGTTTGGGGGAAATACAGTGCTGATTAAGGAGGCAGATAAAAGATGCCAGTTTCTTCAGTCCCGTGGACCTTTACTCAAACACGTTGATTCCGAACCCCCGCGGCGGTGCGGGTCTCCGGCCGCCCCCCCACCACCCCGGCGGTCGTGAAAACACAGAGGTCCTCGGAGAGCAGAACAGCCCGCTAAACAATTGGATGAAAGGATAAAAAGTGAGAACAACTCAAGTTCAAGTAATAATGTTAGCTTTTTTTAAGTAAACGGTTTTTAGGACAATTACATAACTGCGTTTAGAACTATTTTAGATTTACAGAAAAATGAGGAAGACAGCACAGAGTGCCTGTGCATCCCATAGCGTTTCCCCGCCTCTTAACAGCCGAGAGTAGTGTGGCACATTCGTTACAATTAATGAACCGATACTGATACAGTATTACAAATGAAAGCCCATAGTGTATTCGGATTTCTGTAGCTTTTCCTTAATATCTTGGACCCGGTGTCCCCTCCGCAACTCCACATTACATGTCATTGTAGCGTCACCTTTGTCTCTTCTCCGAATTTCCTTGCATTCAACGACCTTTAAGTTTTTAAATAGCAGTGCATACCAATATATTCGGGGGGGGGGGGGGGAACAATAGGTGTGTTTGAACAGAAAGCAATTTATTTATTATTTATTTATTTATTTGTCATTGAAGACAAGCTCCTGCTTGGGGAACCTGGCTGGTTCAGTTGGAGGAACATATGATTCTTGATCTCTGGGTGGTGAGTTCAAGCCCTACATTGGGTGTAGAGTTACTTTAAAAAAAAAAAAAGTCTGAGCTTATTTTATATTTAAGAACTGTGCCTTAGATGCAACAATATATTCCTCAACCACATATGGTCACAGGAAACATTTTCTTTGAGGGCACCCTGAAACTACAACCATATTAGTAAACACCTGGGTGTTTAGGGATTTGATTTGCAGTGTGTTTCCTCTTCTAGGGAAAATGTTTGGAGTTGAGCCTAAGTAATAGCCTAGTTTTTTAAGCTTAAAGCACTTTTTGCATAATATTCTCACATCCCTGATTTCATTTGATCATTTAAAAAATAATTCCAGTATAAATAACTTAGCGTTATTTTGGTTCAGGTGTATAATGTAGTGATTCAGTAATTCTCTACATTACTCAGTGCTCATCATAAGTGTACCCTTTAATACCTGTCACCCATTTTGTGATCTTCCCTCCCCATCCTACCCCTTTTAAGCATCAGTTCTCTATAGTTAAGGGTCTGTTTTTTGATTTGTCTTTTTCTCCCTTTGTTCATTTGTTTTGTTTCTTAAATTTCACATACAAATGAAATCATATAGTATTTGTCTTTCTCTAATTTATTTCACTTAGGATTATTTTCCCTAGAGTCATCAACATTGTTGCAAATGGCAAGATTTCATTCTTTTTCGTGGCTGAGTAATATTCCTGAGTGTGTGTGTGTGTGTGTGTGTGTGTCTGTGTCTGTGTGTGCATGTATACACACCTTCTTTAGCCATTCATCTGTCCATGAACACCTGGATTGCTTCCATAATTTGGCTATTGTAAATAATGCTGCAATAAACATAGGGGTGCTTATATCTTTTCAAATTAGTATTTACCTCTTCTTTGGGTAAATACCCAGTAAGTGGAATTATTGCATCATATGGTAATTCTATTTTTTAATTTAATGTGTCTTGTTTTTGTGCCAGTGCCGTATTGTTGTGATCTTTATACCTTTGTAGCATATCTTAAAATCTGGATTGCAAGTCCTCCAGTTGTGCTCTTTTTCAGAATTTCTTTGGCTACTTGGGGTCTTCTGCGCTTCCATACAAATTCTAGTTCTGCGGAAGATGCTGTTGGTATTTTGATAGGGATTTCATTAAATCTATAGATTGCGTTGGCTAGTATTCTCATTTTAACAATATTTATTCTCCCAGTCGATGAACATGGAATGTCTTTCCATTTCTTTGCATCCTCTTCAATTTCTTTCATTAATGTTTTACAGTTTTCGAAGTCTAGGTCTTTTTCCTCCTTGATTGAGTTTATTCCTAGGTATTTTACTATATTTGGTTTGTAAATGGGATTTTTAAAAAAATTTTTCTTTCTCCTACTTCATTGTACTGTTTGGAGATGCATCAGATTTCTATAAATTTATTTTATATCCTGCAACCCTACTGAATTCATTTTTCAGTTCTAGTGGTTTTTTGGTGAAGTCTTTCAGGTTATCTGTATTTGGAATCATGTCATCTACAAATAGTGAAAGTTTGACTTCTTCCTTGCCAATCTGGGTGATTTATTCCTTTTTCTTGTCTGATTGCTGTGGCTAGGACTTCCAGTACTATGTTGAATAAAAGTGGTAGGAGGGGACATCCTTGTCTTATTCCTGGTCTTAGGAGAAAAGCTCTCAGTTTTTCACCATTGAGTATGATATTAGCTGTGAGTTTTCAGGTATGGCTTTTATTATGTTGAGGTATGTTCCCTCTAAACCTACTCTGCAGAGGGTGGGTTGTTTGTTTGTTTGTTTGTTTGTTTTTTAAGATTTTATTTATTTATTTGTCAGAGACAGAGGGAGAGAGAACAAGCGAGCGCAGGCAGACAGAGTGGCAGGCAGAGGCAGAGGGAGAAGCAGGCTCCCTGCTGAGCAAGGAGCCCGATGCGGGACTCGATCCCAGGACACTGGGATCATGACCTGAGCTGAAGGCAGCCGCTTAACCAACTGAGCCACCCAGGTGTCCCTTGTTTGTTTGTTTTTTGATACTGTATTTATTTGAGAGAGAGATAGCGAGAGAGCAAGAGATCAAGAAAGAGCACAAGCAGGGGGAGTGGCAGAGGGAGAGGGAGAAGCAGGCATGCTCAGCATGGAACTCTATACCAGGATCCTGGGATCATGGCCTGATCTAAAGGCAGACACTTAACTGACTGAGCCACTGAGGCGCCCCTGTAGAGGTTATTTTTTGTTTTTTTGTTTTTTCTTTTATCATGAATGGGTGTTTACACTGTCAAATGCTTTTTCTGCATCAATTGAAATGATCATATGGCTTTTATCCTTTCTCTTGTTAATGTGATGTATCATGTTGATTTTTTTAAAAAAGATTTTATTTATTTTTCTGACAGAGAGAGATCACAAGTAGGCAGAGAGGCAGGAAGAGAAAGGGGGAAGCAGGCTCCCTGCTGAGCAGAGAGCCTGATGCGGGCCTCGATCCCAGGACCCTGAGATCATGACCTGAGCCGAAGGCAGAGGCTTAACCCACTGAGCCACCCAGGCGCCCCTCATGTTGATTGATTTGTATATATTGATCCACCTTTGCATCCCAGGAGTAAATCCCATTGATTATGGTAAACAGTTTTTAAAAAATGTGTTGTTAGATTCAGTTTGCTAATATTTTGTCAAGGATTTTTGTGTCTCTGTTCACCAGAGATATTGGCCTGTCAATCTTTTTTTTTGTAGTGTCTTCTCTGGTTTTGGTATCAAGGTAATGCTGGCCTCAGAGTATGAATCTGGAAGCTTTCTTTCCCTTTATGTTCTTTTGGAATTGTTTGAGAAGTATAGGTATTAACTCTTCTTTAAATGTTCAGTAGGGGAGGTGCCTGGCTGACTCAGTTGGTAGAGTGCAACTCTTGATCTCATGGGTGTAAGTTTGAGCCCCACATTGGGTGTAGAGATTACTTAAAAATAAGTCTTTAAAAAGTGTTTGGTAGGGACGCCTGGGTGGCTCAGTTGGTTAAGCAGCTGCCTTCGGCTCAGGTCATGATCCCAGCGTCCTGGGATCGAGTCCCACATCGGGCTCCTTGCTCAGCAGGGAGCCTGCTTCTCCCTCTGCCTCTGCCTGCCACTCTGTCTGCCTGTGCTCGCTCTCTCTCTTTCCCTCTCTCTCTGACAAATAAATAAATAAAATCTAAAAAAAAATAAAATAAAAAGTGTTTGGTAGAATTTACCAGATCCTTGACTTTTATTTTTTGGTGGTTCTTTGATTACCAATCCAATTTTGTATAAGTGATTGATCTGTTAAGTTTTTCTATTTCTTCCTGGTTCAGTTTTGGAAGACTTATGTTTCTAGGAATTAATCCATTTCTTTTAGATTGTCCAGTTTGTTGTCATATAATTTTTCATGATATTCTTTATAATTCTTTGTATTTCTATTGTGTTGATTATTATTTCTCCTCTTTCCCTCTGATTTTGTTTGAGTCCTCTCTCTCTCTCTCTCTCTCCTTCTCTTTCCTTCTCTCTTTCTCTCTCTTAACAAGACTGGTTAAAGGTTTATCAATTTTGTTGATCTTTTCAAAGAACTGTTCCTGGTTTCATTGATCTGTTCTATTGTTTTTTTAGTTTCTATTTTGCTTATTTCTGTCCCAATCTTTATTATTTCCTTCCTTCTACTGGTTTTGGGTTTTGTTTATTCTTCTTTTTCTAGCTCCTGTAGGTATAAGTTTAGGTTGTTTATTTGCGCTTTTACTTGCTTCTTGAGGTAGGCATGTATTGCTATTAATTTTCCTCTTAGAACAGCTTTTGCTGCATTCCAAAGGTTTTGGACCATTGTGTTTTCATCTTCACCTCCATGTATTCTTTTTAAAAATTTTTTATTATTTTTTTTAATTTTTTAAATATTTTATTTATTTATTTGACAGAGAGAGAGAGATCACAAGTAGGCAGAGAGGCAGGCGGGGGTGGGGGGAGCAGGCTCCCTGCTGAGCGGAAAGCCCAATATGGGACTTGATCCCAGAACCCTGAGATCATGACCTGAGGTGAAAGCAGAGGCTTAACCCACTGAGCCACCCAGGCGCCCCTCCATGTATTCTTTTAATTTCGTTTTTGATCTCTTGGTTAACCCATTCATTATTTAGTGGCACGTTATTTAACCTTTGTGTATTTGTGCTCTTTACATATTTTTTCTCGTGGTTGACTTCTAGTTTCATAGCATTGTGGTCAGAAAAGATAGTATAACTTCAGTCTTTTTTAATTTGTTGAGACTTGTTTTGTGTCCTAACATGTGATCTGTTCTGGAGAATGTTCTATGTGCACTTGAAAAGAATGTGTAATCCACTGTTTTAGGATGGAATGTTTTGAATATCTATTAGAGCCATCTGGCCCAGTGCATCATTCAAAGACAATATTTCCTTATTGATTTTCTGTTTGGACAAATCTGTCCATTGATGTAGTGGGGTGTTAAAATCCCCTACTATTAAAGTATTAATATCAATCTCAATACTTCCTTTATATTTGTTTTTAACTGCTTTATGTATTGAGTGATCCCATGTTGGATACATAAATATTTATGATTGCTATATCTTCTTGTTGGGTTGTTCCCTTTAGGATTATGTAATGTCCTTCATTGTTCCTTATTACAGTCTTTGTTGTACAGTCTGTTTTGCCCAAATAAGTATTTCTATCCAGGTTTTCTTTTCATTTCTTTTTGCATGATAAATGCTTTTCCATCACTTCACTTTGAGTTTACAGGTGTCTTCAGGTCTGAAATGAGTCTCTGGTAGGCAGCCTACAGATGGGTCTTGCTTTTTTATCCATTCTGTCACTTTATGTCTTTTGATTCGAGTGTTTAGTCCATTTACATTCAGAGTAATTATTGATAGGGATGTATTGCCATTTTGTTGCTTGCTTTATGGTTGTTTTTGTAGTTCTTCTCTGTTCCTTTCTTCTCTTTCTCTCTTACAGTTTGCTGGCTTTCTTTAGTGATACTTGGATTCCTTTCTCTTAATTGTTTGCATATCTATTACCAGTTTTTGCTACAGAAAGCACTTGTTTGTAACAAAGACAAAACTGCAAAAGAAGTCGGGGCACCTGGGTGGCTCAGTGGGTTAAGGCCTCTGCCTTCGGCTCGGGTTGTGATCCCAGGGTCCTGGGCCCTCTGCTCGGCGGGGAGCCTGCTTCCCTTCCTCTCTCCCTGCCTGCCTCTTTGCCTACTTATGATCTCTTCAAATGAATAACTAAAAAAAATCTTAAAAAAAAAAAAAAAAACTACAGGGACGCCTGGGTGGCTCAGTTGGTTGGACGACTGCCTTCGGCTCAGGTCATGATCCTGGCGACCCAGGATCGAGTCCCGCATCAGGCTCCCAGCTCCACGGGGAGTCTGCTTCTCCCTCTGACCTTCTCCTCGCTCATGCTCTCTCACTGCCTCTCTCTCAAATAAATAAATAAATAAAATCTTTAAAAAAAAAAAAAACTACAAAATAAGTCACCATCCAGTTGGCCAATTGAAAGTTACTCTATCCTAGACATTTTGGCAAACACAAAATAGTCACATTTTAGACACCACACCAAAAAAAGTACACTGGCATTATTAAAAATAAAATGAGTGCCCTGAGTTAGAGGCATCCGAAAGTAGCAGCTTCACCCAGACAGGATGGGTTTAAAGGGGGGCATTGTCTTGGGTGAGTTTTGCTAGATTTATAAACAAGGTTAGGTAGGACAGGCTTCTCCACACACATCATTATTAACCTGTAAGCGTGTAATTGGTAACCTGTGAGACAAAGGAAGAAAACTTTCTAAACAAGCTGAGATTGTCCTTCTTTTATTTAACAGAGAACTGTTGGAAGAAAAAAAAATACTTTGTGTAGACGTAGAAAGTTCTGATGCCTTGGAAATTGTACTTTTTCTAATACCTCAGGCATTGACTAGTGGAACTGAAAATACAAAATACCTTAAACTGCTCCAGCCTTACCCCACATCTTCCTCTCTTCGGGGAGCTGAGGCTTGCAGCGTAAACGAACACTCACACATTTATGCACACAGCCACCTGCCCTGCCCTGTTCAAACCAACGGAGCTATTTTCTGAATCAAATTTGCACAACTTTAAAGGAAAAAAAAAGTTCAAAGAACAGGATGTTTTTCAAGGCAGGCTTTTTAGAGGCTCGTGGTGACTTGCCCTGTTTTAGGCTTTTTCAGTGTTTATTTTGCCTTCTCTGGTAGCTCACAGTTTGGAAATGAACTCCTCATCTGGTGTGGGAAGGTCCAGTTTTTTACATCTTTGTTCTCCCCTTTGTTTGGCTAAATGTCTGAAGCTAGGAATCTACTCGTGCTGCAGTGAGAAGCATTTCCAGCTCATTAAACCAAATCCTCATGGTTTGAAGATCAGCTGATTTTCTTGCTATAATGCCTGAAAAGCGACCTGGATCCCCCTGAGGAGGTCTGGGTCAAGATGAGCGGTGTTAATCAATATCATGTCAGTAAGGGCATAATGCAACAGAGCTGTTAATTACAAAATTTGGAAAATCGTATAGTTGTAAGTCAGGCTGCCATTAAGTTTAGGCCACAACATTTCACTTTGGTGGCCCTTATAAAATGTACGCTAACTCACTGCTGGGACCTTGAAACAGGAGCCAGTCAGAGCGGCAAGCATAGCTCCCTTCCTGCCACTTTCTGATCCTCTGATTTGAGCTTATGAAATGAGTCCATAATATAGAAACAAGAAACTAATTTTCCTGTGTAAAAGGAGGAAGGACATGAATGAATATTTCTCAAAGAAATAAAAAGAAGAACATCTCAACCTGACACCTTTTTTCTGACCCATTTAACTTAATAGCTGGTTCTCTGTGATCTCTGGGTAGATCTCATTACTGAGCATGATGAAACCCTGGGCTTAGTAGCTGTCTCTGCATGTGACTAGTTTCACTCTCCATCCTCCTGCTTCAGTGCCAATTTAAGAATGCAAATCCTACGTGGGCAGGTTTTTAAAGTTCCTGAGATATTTTTATTTTATTCTGGCTAAAAGTAATCATATTATTTTCTAAAGTGAGCCTTTACATTTATTGTTTTTTAAAAATCCCAGTCAAGGGGCACCTGGGTGGCTCAGTCAGTTAAGCATCTGCCTTCAGCTCAGGTCATAATCCCGGGGTCCTGGGATCAAGTCCTGCATTGGGCTCCCTGCTCAGTGGGGAGTCTGCATCTCCTTCTCCCTCTCCCTGCCACTCCCCTTGCTAGTGCAATCTCTCTCTGTGTGTCAAATAAATAAATAAAATTAAAAAAAAAATCCCAGGGGCACCTGAGTAGCTCAGTGGGTTAAAGCCTCTGCCTTCAGCTCAGGTCATGATCTCAGGGTGCTAGGATCAAGCCCCACATCAGGCTTTCTGCTCAGCAGGGAGCCCAGTACCCTCTCACTCTCTCTACCTGCCTCTCTGCTTACTTGTGATCTCTGTCAAATAAGTGAATCTAAAAAAAAAAAAAAAATCCCAGTCAATTTGAAAGTGAAGTTTTAAGGATGCCAATGATTTAAAAAATCTGCCCTTTGAGAAACACTAAGCTGAGTGTCCCTGTGTGACAATAGTGACTGCCATACCGTATTCTAGTTTTAGGTCAGCCTAGGGAAGCATGAGCCAGATACAGTTCCTCTTGCCACAAAACTTGCTGAAACAGAACCGAGGGGGGTGAGAAGTAGACAAGCACTGTTGACATATAAACATGTCTGTATGGCATGAGAACATCGGATCTATTGTGTTCTGTGGAGAGAGGTCAACTGATGTCACATGTAAAAATCAACAGGTTAGCTGTCCAAACTTTTCTGGATTTCAACTGGTTGTATGTTAGCATAGAGACATGCTAGCATAGTCACGATGAACCGAGGAAAAATACAAAGGTTTATTACCAGTGTAAGTATTTTCTCATTTACTTCTTGACTCTAAAAGGGGGAGAGTTTATTTTGTTCACGACTTCCCCTAAGTAAATGATGGGGAAATTTAACACATTAGCTTAGGTCAATTTATTGAGTTACAAAATATAACATTCTCATGTCGTCTAACTTACAGTGGGCACCGTATATAAATAAGAGAGCTGAAGTCTTCTGCTCCCCCATGATGTTCTCCTTTGTGGTTACAAAATGACGGTTAGAAGGTAGAATCCAACTTTTTTGTTGTATATGGATGCTGGCGAAAGAAAAAAGGATATATCAGATTTTGGATAGCACCAATGGCAGCTTTCAGTGTAAAGCTTCCTCTTAGCAGGAGAGACTGGATTAGAGTCCAGAGTAGCTGGGCTCTTTCCTGCTGGGTGAGCGCTGCTGTCAGGGGTCGCACGCATGCTGCCGGGAAATCGGTGTGATCTGGAGAGGTTCTCACAGTGTTGAACAAGTTCCTTTTGTGAGGGAACTATGACCCTGAGAATTCTTTATTTTTTAATATTTTATTTATTTGACAGAGATCACAAGTAGGCAGAGAGGCAGGCAGAGAGAGAGGAGGAAGCAGACTCCCCACTGAGCAGAGAGCCCGATGCGGGGCTCGATCCCAGGACCCTGAGATCATGACCTGAGCCGAAGGCAGAGGCTTTAACCCACTGAGCCACCCAGGTGCCCCGATCCTGAGAATTCTTAAGGCCAAAGGACTTGTTCCTGGTGCCCCTAAGGATCTCTGCCATGTGACTAAGAAAGCTGTTGCTATTTCCAAGCATGTTGAGAGGAACAGAAAGGATAAGGATGCTAAATTGGGACTGTACTCTGATCAAGAGCCATCATCACTGGATGACCCAATATTGAGATGGAACAAGTTCCCCCTCCTACTCCCTGCCTCACCCCACCCCCCAAATTCAAGTCATCCACAGCCTCTGCCCAGGTGGCATCAATGTGTCTATGTGTTCCAGCAATAAAATCATTGTCTAGCTAGGCCAAAAAAGTGCCTGAGGTAAACTCAGGGGTATGATGCCTAAAAGCCTACGTGGGAGTCTGTAAAAACATACATTGTTGGGCTATCCGTCCATCCATCCTGTGTTTTAGAGAACTGCCTGTGACAATCGCAGGGGTGGGGAGAAACATTTCCAGTCCCTTTTTTTTTTTCTTTTTTAAGTTTTAAAAGAGAGATGAAATCCACATCTGGGCACCTTTGGCATTTTTGTCCAAACAGACTCTGACAAAGAAAGCAGGACCGTAGTAACCCTGCTCACTTCATTTCTCCCAGGCGGACTCCCCTCCCATTTTCTCTGTGCCATCAGTGGTTCTGTTCCAGCAGCTGCCATGCCTCCTTCCTTCGGCCCTTCACAGATGCACAGAGCGTTACACGTTCCTATGGTGGGAAGGGGTTCCTGGTCATCAAACTCACTGCTAAACTCTCTACCCAGAGCCGCACCTCACTCTCCCAACTAGGCTCCTCTGTGCCCTCCCTCCCCCCCCCCCGCCCCCCGCAGCTTGAGCACCATTATTTGAGGCTTGGGGGTTTTGTACATTTTCCTCTGTTGTCACGTCCACATGATTGATGTTGGGAGCCTGCTTTCCACCTCAGCCAGCCAGACTTTGTCACAGTTTTTCTATATTTTGGGGCAACTTCTGTTAACCTGTGACCCAAACTGGCTGGGTTTCCTATTTGAGAATTCTTTGGAGAGCCTTCCTTCATCTTTGTTATGCCATCTCTTTGATCCCTCTCCATCTGGATTTCCTAATATTTGATTCGTTGACTTTCTTTTATGGTTTCTTCCTTCTTCGTTGAGGTGGAAGGTTACTGAAATCCTCTAGTGTCGTAGCCCCTGCACTTAGGCTTCTGAAGCAGGGAATTGGGGGTTTGAAGATCGTGAATTCACTAGAGCGGTGAGTTCCTTTTTCTGTTCGGGAGACTTATTCTTATGAACAGCCATTACTGCTTTCTGGATTTGCTCGCGGATTTGACCTCTGGTTTGCCTTCTCTGGAATTAGAAAGACTGTTCTCAGACCCAGTACACCTCTTTGGCTGAGTGTCCTCCTTGGATGTCTGCGAGGCTCCAACTCCGACCTGACACTTTCTATGACCAGCTGTGGCATTTTCCCCATCACCGGTCCAGCTGCCTTTCCTGTTCTCTCCGAGAATTTCTCATTGATTGCTATCTCCTGGTGATTAATGTCTGCACATCTTCATTGACTCTCCTGTTCTCACTCTCCTCCTGGCCTCCACTCTTTGTATTTTCTGCAAGATGCTGGAACAATGAGGATAATATTCGTGCATCTCACGGTAGCATTTCTTGGGGGAATTGGTTCTGTTTGCTGTCCTCTGTCCCTGGCAACGCTTTCGAGCTTGGTGGTATGCCTTTTCACCATCCACTTTTTAAAACATTCCTGTCAGCATCATTTTCTCAAAACACTGCTGAGCTCTGCCAGTCTTTTTGCAATCTTGCCCAAATCATCTCTGACTTGATTTAAGTTGCTTGCGGTGAGCATCTGTCGTCCGTGCGTCATGAAAGCGTGATTTCCACTCCTGCACAGGAGGAGGCCATAGCCCGCGTGCTCCACAGTCACTGTGACGTCAAGTTCTCGTGGGTCAGTGCAGGCTGCCCACCATGATCACTGCTTCAGCTCACAGGTTGGAAGGGAAAGCTTTCCAGGATGTGTGTCTGTACTCTTCCTCCTTCGACTTCTGTTTAGGTTGGTATTTCTTCAAAAGGTCCCGAGTGGCTCTGCGTAACTGAGTCAATGTGTTTCTCAAGAATAGAAATTCCCCACTGTGTGTGGTTTTCTGAGTCAAACTGGTCCCTCCGTGCCCCAGGCCAGGTGCTTCCTGGGGGTCACGGTTCCTTTACGGGTCCCTCCCTGGCCACCCACCATCCCATCCCCTTGTCACGTGTCATGCAGCGGCTGCCTCCTGGGTCTCCTCCGACCTTCCGCCCCCCATCCCTCCTCACCTACACACCTGCCCTGCACCCTGTGTGCGTTCCTTTGTAAGTAACCAGAAAGTGGACTTGGACAAGTGGAAAATGCAACCTTGTTCTTTTTTTTTTTTTTAAGATTTTATTTATTTATTTGACACAGAGAGAGATCACAAGTAGGCAGAGAGGCAGACAGAGTGAGGGAAGCAGGCTCCCTGCCGAGCAGAGAGCCCGATGTGGGGCTTGATCCCAGGACCCTGGGACCATGACCTGAGCCGAAGGCAGAGGCTTTAACCCACTGAGCCACCCAGGTGCTCAAACCTTGTTCTTCTATAGAAGGACCCAACCACGTAAAAAGTCAGTTCTAAGTAACTTTTTAATGTGACTCAAATAATATATTTATAATAATAACAACATATTATTATATATGTGTGTGTGTATATATATATATATATATATATATATATATATATATATATGTCAAAAAGTATTTTTTTTCCTGGCAGTAGGCAGGTTCATTCCAAAGTTCAGATAGAAAGATAAACATGCAAGGACAGCTGGGAAACTCCTGAAACAGAAGAGCAGCGAGGGTACACTAGCTGTCAACTAGTAACTAGATGTTAAAAATATGATACACATTAATATTAAAATATATATGTAACTGCATGGTTGTGTGGGCCTGACCCCATGTGCCCAGCACCCAGCCCAGCAGCTGCCAAGGGCAAGGTGCTCCATGCCAGCTATGGAGTGAGGGGGTCTGGGACGTGGGGCAGCAGTTTTGCTCCGGGTTCTGAATGCGAACATGCTGAAGAGTCAGAATGTCTTTGCAGAAAAGCGTCATCAGGTGATCAGGAGGAAGCTAATTTCCAGGACTCTCACTTGTCAGTGGCATGAGCCGCAGCCTGTGGGGCCTTGGTGGTGCCCGTTCTCATCTGACCTCATTCAGAATATTGCTGTCCCCATTGACCTTGGATTACTAATTCAGACCATTTATCCTGCGTCCTTTACGGGGACTCTCTGTATTCTCAGGAGGCCCTTCAGCAACTCTGTTCTCATGGTCTTTTTTTTTTTTTTTTTTAATGGAGACTTTTTTTTTAAAGATTTTATTTATTTATTTGACAGAGATCACAAGTAGGCAGAGAGGCAGGCAGAGAGAGAGGAAGGGAAGCAGGCTCCCTGCTGAGCAGAGAGCCTGATGCGGGGCTCGATCCCAGGACCCTGAGATCATGACCTGAGCCGAAGGCAGAGGCTTAACCCACTGAGCCACCCAGGCGCCCCTGTTCTTGTGGTCTCTTATGGCCTCGGGGCTCATCCTGTATATTCATTCCCATTCAATGGCTGTTTGCTCGTCTGCTTTGGTTATTCTGTTCTCTGAGCCTTGGTTATGCTTTCAGCTTAGACACTGGTTGGTCCGTTTTCTAGTAATGTTGATTTTGTTGAGTAGGTAAGACATTCCTTTTAATCTTTTTGAAAATAGATTATAGTCGCTGTCTAACCTTGTGTCTTGCTTGCAAGGGACTCCGTGTTGTCATTGAATTCTTAATGTTTGTTCTTTGTGCAGTAAAAGGTTTTTTTGTTTTTTATTTTTGGTTTTTTTGGTTTCACATAACTTGTGTTCCTATTGATTCAGATTTCTCTTAGTAAAATCTTGTTGATCTTTTCTTATTGACAAATTATTTGGAGTAGTTGTATAGTTGGTGTAAATATGTTATTTTTTTATTTTGTATTTTTTTTAAAAGACTTATTTATTTATTTGACAGAGATCATAAGTAGGCAGAGTTGGATGGGCAAAGAGAGAGGGGGAAGCAGCCTGATGCGGGGCTCGATCCCAGGACCCTGGGATCATGACCTGAGCTGAAGGTAGAGGCTCAACCCACTGAGACACCCAGGTGCCCCAATATTTTATTTTTTAATTTTTTAAATTTTATTTTATTTCTTTTCAGTGTTCCAAAATTCGTTGTTTATGCAACACACCCAGTGCTCCATGCAATACATGCCCTCCTTAATACCCACCACCAAGCTCACCCAACCCCCCACCCCCTCCCCTCCAAAACCCTCAGTTTGTGACTATTTTAAATACATTCTAAATTAGGGAATGAATTCTCAGTGGTATTACTTGCAATGCCATTAGCCTGAAAGCCCCTTGGTATTTGAGAAGCCACTGGGAAGGGGAGGGGCGGAGGCGGTAATCCGATGACAAGAAGACCCCGCCTGGCCTTCGGTGGTACTACAGGAGTGAGCTCGGCGGGGTCCCGCAGGGTTCTGTGACAAAGCCAGGAACCTGGTGCACCTCATGCTGAGAGCTATACCTAATGGTGAGCAGTGAAGATGTTATAGGGAAACCATGTCATCAGATTTGCTTTTTATGAGGATTATCTGGGGAAGATTGATTTTGGTGGGATGGGCAGAGAGATCAAATAGAGGCTGGACAGCAGGCTTTCAACTACTGACACTTGTTGAAAAAATGCCAGAGCATGTCTTCCTGCAGAACCCCCTTGTTGCAGCCTGTGCCTCTTGTGTTCCCAGACCCCTGGGCTGCTCGCCAGGCCTTAAGCTCTGCTTAGGAGTAGGTTTCTGCCAGTGAGAGCAATGGATATACTTTGAATATACAGCTCTTAAGGTGCAGGGGGTATATAGTTGGATGGGCATAGGCTTAGGTGTCAGACACACCTGGGTTTGAGTCTGGGTTCCTAGCTGGATGGTCTTGCGTGAGTCACTTAATCATCTGAAAGTTCTGTTTTAGACCAAGTTATGAGAGAGGTCTCTGCTCTGGACCACCAGCTTTAGAAGTGCCTGCTGTGGTCCTCTTCCAGCAGCCTCCTGCCCATGGTGGGAGGACTCTATGCCAATGATCAAGGCTCACGTGGCAGTCCATGTGAAGGGTGCCCATTCCCCACCCTGCCCAGACTTGTGCAGTACACACCCTGTGCAACTGCAAGGTGTGAGCTCCTAATAATATTGGCAAGGAGGAGCAGGATTGAGGATACTGAAGAGGTAAAATCCAGACTTGGTAAGGGTCAGGATATGACCAGGAGAACGATGGGCCATCAACAGCCAAAGGAAAATATGGCAGGGAGTTGAGAGGTCAGTATTTGTTGTGTTAAGGCTTTGGCCCTGCAAAACAGCTATCCAGCAGCCTGAACTCATGAGGGAGGTCAGTCCTAGACATGATTTTGGAAATCATCATATTGGGGTAATAGCTAAGGCCAGGTGGCTATATGAGGCCTTGGAAGGAAAGCCTATAGGCCATAGGGAAGACTGAGACTGTCCCTCTTGGGAACATCTGTATTTATCTCATTTTCAGTTTATTTTGCTTTATTTTATTTTTTTAAGGACTTTTTTATTTTTATTTTTTTACAAAAGATATTATTTATTTGAGAGGGAGAAAGAGTGAGTGAGATCATGAGGTGGGGGAGAGGCAGAGGGACAAGCAGACCCCCCGCTGAGCAGGGAGCTCCATGCAGGGCTCTATCCCAGGACCCTGAGATCATGACCTGAGCCAAAGGCAGATGCTTAACTGACAGAGCCACCAGGGGCCCCAAGATTAATTTATTTTTAGAGAGAGAGCATTAGTAGGGGGGAAGGACAGAGGAAGAGAATCTCAGGCAGGCATCCTCCTGCACACAGATCCCAAGGCAGGGCTCAATCTCATGACTCTGAGATCATACACTGAGCCAAAACCAAGAGTGGGACATGCAACCAACTGAGCCATCGAGATGCCCCCGGCTTTTTAAATTCCAATGAACATACAGTGTTAAATGAGTTTCAAGTGTACAGTGTAGTGATGCAGCAATTCTATGCATCACTGAGGGCTCATCAAGATAAGTGTATTCGTAACCCCCTTCACCTATTTTAGCCATTCCTCCCCATCCTGCTCCCTGCCCCCGCCCCCTGTAAACATCTTTTTGTTCTCTGTGGTTAAGAGTCTTTTTGTGGGGGGGGGGGTTTGTCTCTTTTTTATTCCTTTGTTTCTTAAATTCCACATATGAATGAAATGATAAATTATATATTTTTTCTGACTTAATTTGTATAGTCTTATACTCTATAGATCTATCCCTATTGTTGCAAATAACAAGAAATTCATTCTTTTTTATGGCTGAATAATATTGTGTGTGTGTGTGTGTGTAAAGATCTGAGATCTACATCAGATATATCATATATCAGATATAAAGCTCACATCTTCTTTATCCATTCTTATACTGATGGACACTTAATCTACTTCTGTAATGTGACTATTGTAAAAAATGCTGCAGTAAACGTTGGGGTGCATGTATCCTTTCAGATTAGTGTTCTCTTCTTTGGGTAAATACCCAGTCGTATGATTACTGGATTATAAGGCAATTCTATTTTTAAGTTTTTGAGGAACCTCCATACTGTTTTCTACAGTGGCTGTACCTGTTTGCATCCCCACCAACAGTGTTGCACAAGGGTTCCTTTTTCTCCACATTTTTGTTAACACTTGTTGTTTCTTGTGTTTTTTATTTTACCCATTCTGACAGGTGTGAGGTGATAGCTCACTGTGGTTAATTTGCATCTCCCCGATGATGAGTGATGTTGAACATCCTTTCATGTGTCTGTTGGCCATCTGCATGTCTTCTTTGGAGAAATGTCTGTTCAGGATTTCTGCCCATTCTTAATTGGAGTATTTGTTTTCTTGGTGTTGAGTTGTATCAGTTCTTTATATATTTTGGATACGGACCATTACTTCATGGGATATGTTGTTTGCAAATACATTTTCCTATTCAGTAGTTTGTCTTTTTGTTTTGTCGATCGTTTCTTTTGTTGTCCAGAAGCTCTTTATTTTTAAGTAGTTCTGATAGTCTGTTTTTGCTTTTATTTCCCTTGTCTCAGGAAACCTATCTAGAAAAATGTTGCTATGGCCAATGTCAGAGAAATCACCACCTGTGTTCTCCTATAGGAACTTTTTGTTTCAGGTCTTGCATTTAGGTCCTTAATGCAGTTTATTTTTGAATATGGTGTAAGAAAGTGGTCCAGTTTCATTCTTTTGCATGTAGCTGTCTAGTTTTCACAACACCATTTGTTGGAGACTGTCTTTTTCCCATTACATATTCATCTCTCCTTTATCAACGGTTAATTGACCATATAACTATGAGTTTATTTCTAGGTTTTCTATTCTGTTTCATTGATTTATGTTTCTGTTTTTATGTTAGTACCATACTGTTTTGATTACTGCCACTTTGTAATCTAACTTGAAATCTGGGATTGCGATTACTCCCATTTTGTTTTTCTTTTTCAAGATTGCTTTGGTTATTCAGAGTCTATTGTGGTTCCATACGAAGTTTAGGATCATTTGTTCTAGATCTGTTAAAAATGCTGTTGGTATTTTGATAAGGATTGCATTAAATCTGGAAATTGCTCTGGATAGAATAGACATTTTAACAATATTCTCCCAGTCCATGAGCATGGAATATCTTTCCATTATATTTGCATTGTCTTGAATTTCTTTCATCAGAGTTTTATAGTTTTCAGAGTACAAATCTTTTATCTCTTCGGTTATGTTTATTCCTGGATATTTTATTGGTTTTGGTATAATTGTAAGTGGGATTGTTTTCTTAATTTCTCTTTCTGCTGCTTCATTATTAGTGTATAGGAATGTAACAGATTTCTGTACACAGATTCTGTATCCTGTGATTTTACTGAATTCATTTATGAGTTCTATAGTTTTTTGGTGGCGTCTTTAGGGTTTGCTATATAGAGCATCATGTCATCTGTAAACAGTGAAAGTTTTACTTCTTCCTTTCCAATCTGGATGTCTTTTATTTCTTTATGTTGTCTGTTTTCTTTCTTTATGTTCATTGCTTGGGGCTAGGACTTCCAGTACCATGCTGAATAAAAATGGTGAGAGTGGACATCCTTGTCTTGTTTCTGACCTTAGGGGGAGAAGCTCTCAGTTTTTCACCATTGAGTATGATGTTTGCTGTGGGTTTTTCATATATGGCCTTTATTATATTGAGTCATTTTCCCTCTAGATCTACTTTGCAGAGGGTTTTTATCATGATTGGGTGTTGTACTTTGTCAAATGCTTTTCCAGCATCAATTGAAGTGATCAAATAGTTTTTATCCCTTCTCTCTTTGATATATCATGATGATTGTTTTACAAATATTGAACCACCCTTGGATCTTGGGAATAAATCCCACTTGGTCACCGTGAATGATTTTTATGTATTGTTGGATTCAGTTTGCTAATATTTTGAGGATATTTGCATCTATATTCATGAGAGATACTGGCCTGTAGTTTTGTTTTTGTTTTGTAGTGTCCTTATCTGGTTTTGTAATCTGGTTTTAGGGTGATCTTGGCCTCAGAATGATTCTGGAAGTTTTCCTTCTACTTTTCAGAATAGTTTCAGGAGGATAGGTATTAACTCTTCTTTAAATGTTTGGTAGAATTCACCTATAAAGCCATCTGGTCCTGGGCTTTTGTTTGTTGGGAGTTTTTGGATTACTGATTCAATGTCATTGCTGGTAACCAGTCTGCTCAAATTTTCTATTTCTTCCTGATTCATTTTTGGTAGGTTATATGTTTCTAGGAATTTGTCCATTTCTTCTGAGTTGTCCAAATTGTTGTCCTATAGCTTTTCATAATAGTCTGTTACAATTCTTTGTATTTCTGTGAGGTTGGCCTGTTATTTCTCCTCTTTCACTACTGATTTTTTTTTTTATTTAGGTCCAATCTCTCTCTTGTTCTCTCTCTCATATGAGTCTAGCTAGAGGTTTATTAATTTTGTTTATCCTTTCAAAGAACTAGCTTCTGGTTTCCTCTGCTCTATTGTGAGTTTTTTTTTAAGTTTTATATAATTTTTCTGCTCTAATCTTATTTCTTTTTTTTTCTTTTCTTTTTTTTTTTTTTCTGGGTTTGGGTTTTGTTTGTTCTTTTTCTAACTCCTTTAGGTGCAAGATTGGGTTGTTTATTAGAGACTTTTCTCCTTCTCCCCCTCCAAGAAAAGCATTTTTCTTGCTTCTTGAGGTAGGCCTATATTGCAGTAAACTTCTCTCTTAGAACAGCTTTTGTTGAATCATTTTCTTTTCATTTCCATTTGTCTCCATGTATTTTTTTTTAAGATTTAATTTATTTATTTGTCAGAGAGAGAGGGAGAGCAAGCGAGCACAGGCAGACAGAGTGGCAGGCAGAGGCAGAGGGAGAAGCAGGCCCCCTGCCGAGTAAGGAGCCCGATGTGGGACTCTATCCCAGGAAGCTGGGATCATGACCTGAGCCGAAGGCAGCTGCTTAACCAACTGAGCCACCCAGGCGTACCTGTCTCCATGTATTTTTAAAATTTCTTCTTTGCTTTCTTGATTGACTCATTCATTGTTTAATAGCATGATATTTAACCTCCATGTAGTTGTGCTCTTTCCAGATTTTTTCTTGTGGTTGACTTCTAGTTTCATAGCATTGTGGTCAGAAAAGTTTCATGATATGACTTTGATCTTTTTCAGTTTTTTGAGACTTGTTTATGGCCTAATATGTGACCTATTCTGGAGAATGTTCCTTTCCAGAACATTCTTTTCAAGTTTGAAAAGAATATGTATTCTGCTGTCTTAGGATGGAATATTCTGAATATGTCTATTAAATCCACCTGGTCCAATATGTCATTAAAGGTAATGTTTCCTTGCTGATTTTCTATTTGGATGATTTGTCCATTGATGTAAGTGAGGAGTTAAATTCCCCTACTGGGACGCATGGGTAGCTCAGTTGGTTGGGCCGCTGCCTTCTGCTCAGGTCATGATCCCAGGGTCCTGGGATTGAGTCCCACATCATGTTCCTTGTCCAGCAGGGAACCTGCTTCTTTCTCTGCCTCTGCCTGCCACTCTGCCTGCTTGTGCTCTCTCTATGACAAATAAATAAATAAAATCTTTGGAAAAAAAATAAATTCCCTACTATTTTTGTATTACTATCACCTACTTCATTTATGTTTGTTATTAACTGCTTTTTGTATTTGGATGCTCCCATGTTGAGTGCATAAATATTTACAATTGTTATAGCCGCTTGTTAGATTGTCCACTTTATGATTATATAGTGTATTTCTTTGTCTCTTGTTGTAATTTTTGTTTTAAAGTCCGTCTGATGGGATGCCTGGGTGGCTTAGTTGGTTAGGTGTCTGCCTTCAGCTCAGGTCATGATCCTGGGGTCATGGGATTGAGTCCCACTTTGGGCTCCTTGCTCTGTGGGGACCCTGCTTCTCCCTCTGCCTGCTGCTCCCCCTGCTTGTATGCGCTCTCTTTCTGACAAATAAAAACATAAAATCTTTTAAAAACATAAAAGAATATAAAGTCTGTCTGATATAAGTATAGCCTCCCTAGCTTTCTTTTGACACCCATTGCGTGATAAATGTTTCCTCATCCCTTCACTTTGAATTTGCAGGTATCTTTAGGTCTGAAATGAGTCTCTGATAGACAGCATATAGATGGGTCTTATTTTTTTATTCATTCTGTCATGTTATGTCTATTGTTGTCTGTATTTAATTTTATTTATTTTTTTAGTATTCCAAGATTCATTTTTTATGCACCACACACAGTGCTCCATGCAATACGTGCCCTCCTTAAAACCCACCACCAGGCTCACCCATCCTACCACCCCTCTCCCATCCAAAACAGTTTGTTTCTCAGAGTCCACAGTCTCTCATGGTTATGTCTTTTGATTGGAGTGTTTAGTCCATTTACATTCAAAGCAATTGTTGATATTTATTGTTATTTTGTTGCTTGTTTTATGGTTGTTTTTGTAGTTCTTCTATTCCTTTCTTCCCTTTTCTCCTCTCTCATGATTAGCTGGTTTTTCTTAGTGACATACTTTGATTCCTTTCTCTTTATTTCTTGCATATTGATTACTGGTTTTTGGTTTTTTGGTTATCATTAGGTTTGTACATAACATCATCTACACATAGCAGTCTATAGTAAGTTGATGATCACTTAAATTCAAAAGCATACTTTATTCCTCTCCTTCCCCACAATTTAGTTATATGGTATCATATTTTATATCCTTTCATTATGTGAGTCCCTTACTGATTTTTACAGATAGACTTATTTTTACTACTCTGGTGCTTCCTACTTTCCTTACTCTTATGATCTTCCTTTCCATTCAAAGTGTACCCTTAACATTTCTTGTAGGGCTAGTTTAGTGGTTGTGAATTCCTTTAACTTTTGTCTCGGGAAAGTCTCTATCTCTCTTTCTATCCTCAGTGATAGTCTTTCTGGATAGAGTATTCATGGCTGCAGATTTTTTCCTTTCAGCACTTTGTGCCACTATTCTCTGGCCTTCGAAGTTTCTGCTGAAAAATCAGCTAATAGCATATGGAGTTTCCCTTTTACATAACTATTTTCTTTTCTCTTGCTGCTTTAAAAAGTCTCTCTTCACCAGTATTTTTTGCCATTTTAATGGCTATGTGCCTTGGTGTGGACCTCCTTGGGTTGATTTTGTTGGGGGATTGTTGTGCCTCCAGAATCTGGATCTGTTTCCTTCCCCAAATTTGAGAAGTTTTCAACTATTTCTTCAAATATATTTTCTGCCCCCTTTTCTTGCTTCTCTTTCTGGAATCTCTATAATGAGAATGTTATTATACTTGATAGTGTCACTGAGTTCCCTAAGTGTGTTCTCATTTTGCACAATTTTTTCTCTCTCACCTGTTCAGCTTGATCACCTTCTATTACTCTGTCCTTCAGGTCCTTAATTCGTTCTTCTGCTTTCTTTAGTATTTATTTTATTTCTAGAGTACTTTTAATCCTATTTATTGTGTTCTTGATCTCTGATTGGTTCTTATCTCTTTGTTAAGGGTCCCACTAATGTCTTCTACTCTTTTCTCAAGTCCAAGGAGTATCTTTATGACCATTACTTTAAATTCTCTATCAGGTATATTACTTATCTCCATTTTGCTTAAGTCCCTTCTATGAATTTGTCCTGGTCTTTCACTTGGAACATACTCTTCTGTCTCCTCATTTCATCTAACTTTTTATGTCTGTTTCTCTGAGTTAGGGAAGTCAGCTATATCTCCTGCTTTGAAAGTAGTGGCCTTATAAAGAAGAGGCTCTGTAGTGCTATGCAGGGCAATGTCCCCTGTTCACCTGAACCTGGCGCTTCAGGGGTGTCTCTTATTTGTGTTGCATGTGCCCTGGATGTGTGGCTGAGCTGCTTTTGCCTTCAGTCCAGTCATCTACAATGGCTGTCTGTTGTGGGCAGGGTTTGGTCCCCATGTTGTTTGTGGGCGAGTCTGGGGCTGTCTTGGGCTTTAGCTGAGTCAGACCAGGCATTTTCCAGAGATGCAGTAGCACTGAACCGCAGTGTGCTTCACCTGTGTTGTGCCCCGAGAAGCTTTTGTAGTGGGTGGAACCTCTAGTCAGACCAGATGTTGGCCCCCAGCCTACTCCTGGGCCCACAGTCTGACTGGTGTGTGTGTTTATCTTTTCCTCTCCTTGGGGCAGGAGTCACTTTGGAGGGGTGCTGTTTCTTGTTGGGGGTGCTGTTTCTTGTTGGGGCTGCAGCACACTGCCAGGCTTGTGGTACCTCTTTGGATGGGCTCTGACAAGAGTGTATTGGAGGGAGTGGATCCACAACATACCTAGAGGCAGACTGCACAGTGTTTGCAAGGTTTGCACAACTGTCCCCAGGGAGAGGGGACCTTCAGTGCTGGAACTGAGGCAGGCCTGGCTGGAGGGGGCAGATCTGTTGAAGTGCAAGGAGAGGGGGTGTGGAGGGAGGGAGGGATCAGGGTGTTAGAAAGGTAGTGCTGGCTTTGTGCTGGATCCCACAGGTGTCTGTGTGTTTATGCTGGCCAGCAAAGGAAGGAAATGGTGCCTGCTAGCTTCTTCGTTCCTGGAGGAGTCTCCCATTGCAATCCCTGCCCCTTTGATGCTCCCAGATTAGTAAGTAACTCTCTCTCCCATATGCCCTAGGCATTTTTCCAGCTGCTACTTCTGTGCTGCATTTCCATGAGCTGTTTGTTTTGTAGATTCCTTAAGGGTGGGGACTCAGTTTCCTTTTGTGCTCTAGGCTCTTCCAGAGCTGAGCCTGCTAATTTTTAAAATCTCAAGTTTTAAGTCCTTCTTGTAAGAAGTCATGAAATTTGGCCCTTCTGGTTTTCAAAGCCAAATGTTACAGGGATTTGTCTTCCCATGTGCGTTCCCCAGTATACCCATCTGTTTCTCTCCCCATCTCTGTGCCTGTGGGTCCCTCCCTCCTGCGGACAGTCCCGTGATCTGTTTTAACTTCTCAATTTGTCTCTGCCCTTCCTACCCTCTTCCATGTGCCTCCTATCTACATTTAGTTGTGGAATTTGTTCTCCTAGATCATTTTCTGGGTTACACTGATGTGTTACCTAGTTGTATCCCTGGGAGAGGTGAACTTGCGGTCCTACTCTGCCATCTTCCCAGCAGTGGGGTGTGTGTGTCGTATGTGTTTAAAGGACACGAGGGCACAAAGAGTCACCTAAGGAGAGGACCAGAGGGCTTCAAGGTCTTGGGAATGTCACTGATGGTACAGCTAAGGAGCTGAGAATTTTGAGGGCATTCACAGAGTCAAAAGAAATCAGTGAGGACAAAAGTGTTGCCCTAAAAGACTGCTCTTTCTGGAGTGAGTGGTTGGTGGAAGTTGAAGCTGAGATGTTGTCTACACCTGCAGAAATGTGGTGGCGATAGAAGTGAGAAAGGTGGTGAACATGGGCAGAGCAGGATCAAGCCAGAGACTTAAGAGCACATAAGGGAGAGGAGCAGCAGAAAGCGGAATAACTGCTGCGGCAGGTGGTAAAGGAGAAACAAAGAGTGGATCTGGAGAGAAAACATCTGGGCTGGGGGATCAGCCTTGAGAAGAAGGTATCAGTGTGTGTAAAGAAAGAATAAGAGAAAATGTTTGGAGTATAGGAATGGGAAACTGGGAAAGCTTGTGGGGCCTGGGATTGGGCTTCTCAGGGGATGAGAAGAGTAGGCTTCTGCCAAAGCTTCTGGAGGGGTGAGTGGGGATGAGGTTGGAAGAATCTAGATTCTGAAGAAGCTTTGATCACATCTTCTTTGGGGACCTCATGGCGCTGGTGGGAATGTGCAAGGATTATATGGGTTGAATGTATTTTTGGCAGAACCACCATGCCTTGGGGATATTAAGGGATTCACTCCCTCTTATAGGATGGTGAGTGCCAATTATTTTGAGTAAAATGGGAGACATAAAGATGACTAACAGCCCCCTGAGGTTAAGAAGCCCACAAGAGCATCAGCAGATGAGCCTGTGATAAGGTTGTTGAGTAACTTTGTGTAGTTGGGCAGCATGTATTGACAAAGCTAGGATTCAATACCCACAGGAAGAATGAGTTAAGCGTTAAGCAGTCTGTTTAAGACAGCTAAACTTGGGACGCCTGGGTGGCTCAGTTGGTTGGACAACTGCCTTCGGCTCAGGTCATGATCCCGGAGACCCGGGATCGAGTCCCGCATCAGGCTCCCAGCTCCACGGGGAGTCTGCTTCTCCCTCTGACCTTCTCCTCGCTCATGCTCATCTCACTGCCTCTCTCTCAAATAAATAAATAAAATCTTAAAAAAAAAAAAAGACAGCTAAACTTCAGGGGCTGTGTGTAAAATTAAAAACACAAGATGTATTAGGAAGGCTGGAGGTTGGTGGACTTGACTTGTCAGGAGTTCACATAAGAGGTCACTATGTCTTAGACTCTTTAGTGACCTAAGGCTTTGAATATGCTAAGAGTAATAATGACAGATTCTATTACTTGACATGTCTTGCATGTCTGGTACCTTTACTTCTATAGTATTTTTTGGTGCTCCTATCAATCTTATCTGGTATCATTAGCCTATTTTATAGACAAAGAAAATGACATAGGAGATGAGCCATTTCATCTCCCCATCACACAACTGGGACATTAGAGGGCCTTCCATATTCTTTTCACTGAGCCACACAGCCCTCAGCATGATTCAACTGCTTGAAAAGTAAATATACCTTGGCATGCATTTATAAGGATGGCATGTCCAGATCATGGGACTCTTTGGTGTCTCAGCTTGGCTTAGGAGAGCTGGATCACATCTGGAACAAAGTGTTTATTTCTAGGGATCCCCATATAAAGAACAATGCACTGTCTATACAGACAGGGCATGGTAGGGGCAGGTAGGATAGAATCTAGAGATATGTCACAAGGAGATTCAGGGACTTAAGGATGTAGTTCTGTGGCTGCTGCTTAGAGCAGAAAGAAATTCAGTAGGTGGGACTTATGGAGGCAGACTTAGATCAGTTCATTTATAATTGCAAAATGTTGGGGTCTTAGAGTTTAATAATGATAATAATAATAAATGGATGGTTAAATGCTTCTACATCCATACAATGAAGTACTAGGCAACTGTGGGAACGTGGACAACACTGACTCCCTCTTTGGCCTTCCATCTTGTTTATTCCTGCACAATGACCTCTCTCTGGACTTTGTGTTGCAGGCCCTGTGGAGGATAGTGTATGCTCTGACTGGAATGTGGGAAGACTTATTCTGATCTTCCCTAAGGTGGTGGATAGAGGACTCCACGTTTAGAGGACTACCGGAGATGACTGGTGCACAGAGGACAGCACTTTAATTTTTTACTTTTTTCTTTCCAGTATAATTAACATAGAGTTACATTAGTTTCAAGTGTACAGTACAGTGACTCAGCAATTCTATACCCTACTCAGTGCTCCTCATGCTAAGTGTACTCTCTATCCCTTATCTCACCCATCCACCTACCCACCTGCCCTCTGCCAATCACCAGTTTGTTCCATCTATACTATTGTAAATGGCAAGATTTCATTATTTTTAAGGCCCAGTAATATTCCACTCTGTGTGTGTGTGTGTGTGTGTGTGTGTGTGTACACATCACTTCTTTACCAATTCATTTCTCAGTGGAAATTTCAGTTGCTTCCATAATTTGGGTATTGTAAAAAAAAACACAACAAACTCTGGGGTGCATGTATCCTTTCAGATGAGTGCTCTCCTCTTTTTTGGGTAAATATTGGATTTAGTAGTATTATTACTGGATTATAAGGTAATTCTATTTTTAAGTTTTTGAGGAACCCCCATACTGTTTTCTACAGTGGCTGTACCTGTTTGCATCCCCACCAACAGTGTTGCACAAGGGTTCCTTTTTCTCCACATTTTTGTTAACACTTGTTGTTTCTTGTGTTTTTTATTTTACCCATTCTGACAAGTGTGAGGTGATAGCTCACTGTGGTTAATTTGCATTTCCCCGATGATGAGTGATGTTGAACATCCTGTCATGTGTCTGTTGGCCATCTGCATGTCTTCTTTGGAGAAATGTCCATGATTTCTGCCCATTCTTAATTGGAATATTTGTTTTCTTGGTGTTGAGTTGTATCAGTTCTTTATATATTTTGGATACGGACCATTACTTCATGGGATATGTTGTTTGCAAATACATTCTCCTATTCAGTAGTTTGTCTTTTTGTTTTGTCGATCGTTTCTTTTGTTGTCCAGAAGCTCTTTATTTTTAAGTAGTTCTGATAGTCTGTTTTTGCTTTTATTTCCCTTGTGTCAGGAAACCTATCTAGAAAAATGTTGCTATGGTCAATGTCATAGGAATTAGCACCTGTGCTTCCTAGGAATTTTGTTTTTGTTTTTGTTTCAGGTCTTGCATTTAGGTCCTTAATGCAGTTTATTTTTGAATATGGTGTAAGAAAGTGGCCCAGTTCCATTCTTTTGCATGTAGCTGCCCAGTTTTTGTTGAAGAGACTTCTTCCCATGACATATTCATTTTCCCCTTTGTCAAAGACCAATTAACCAATAATTGTGGGTTTATTTCCAGGTTTTCTATCCTGTCACACTAATCCATATGTGCCAGTACCGTACTGCTTTGATTAGTGCTACTTTGTAATGTAGTGTAACTTAATCTGGGATTGTGATTCCTCCTGTTTCATTTTCCAAGACTGGCCATTCAGGGTCTTTTGTGGTTCCATACAGATTTTAGGATCATTTGTTCTAGATCTGTTAAAAATCCTGTTGGTATTTTGATAGGGATTGCATTAAATATGAAAATTGATTTGGATAATATAGACATTTTAACATTACTTGTTCTCCCAATTCATGAGCATGGAATATCTATTTTTGCATTGTCTTGTATTTCTTTAATCAGTTTTATAGTTTTCAGAGTACCAATCTTTTATCTCTTTGGCTAAGTTTATTGGTTTTGGTGCAATTATAAGTGGGATTGTTTTTCTTAATTTCTCTTTGCTGCTTCATTATTAGTATTTAGGAATGTAACAGATTTCTGTACACGGATTCTGTATCCTGATTTTACTGAATTCATTTATGAGTTCTATAGTTTTTTGGTGGCATCTTTAGGGTTTGCTATATAGAGCATCATGTCATCTGTAAACAGTAGAAAGTTTTACTTCTTTCTTACCAGTCTGGATGTCTTTTATTTCTTTGTTGTTTGTTTTATTTATGTTCATTGCTTGGGGCTAGGACTTCAGTACCATGTTGAATAAAAATGGTTAGAGTGGACATCCTTGTCTTGTTTCTGACCTTAGGAGGAGAAGCTCTCAGTTTTTCACCGAGTATGATGTTTGCTGTGCGTTTTTCATATATGGCCTTTATTATGTTGAGTCATTTTCCCTCTAGATCTACTTTGCAGAGGGTTTTTATCATGATTGGGTGTTGTACTTTGTTAAATGCTTTTTCAGGATCAACGGAACTGATTATATGGTTTTTATCCTTTTTAAAAAATATTTTGTTTGGGAGAGAGCGGGAGGGAGAAGCAGTCTCCCTGCTGAGCAGAGAGCCCAATGCAGGATTCGATCCCAGGACCCTGAGATCATGAACTGAGCTGAAGGCAGAGGCTTAACCCACTGAGCCACCCAGGGGTTTTGTCCTTTCTTTAAATGATGTGATGTATCCTGTTGATTGTTTTGTAAATACTGAACAAACCTTGTATTCTGGGGGTAAATCCCGCTTGATTGTGGTATATGATTTTTCAAATGTATTGTTGGATTTGATTGCTTAATACTTGGTGATGATTTTTACATCTGTATTCATGAGATATTGGCTTGTATGCTTTTTGTTTCATTTTGGTTTGTTTTTTTGGTAATGTCTTTATCTGGTGTTGGTATCAGGGTAATGCTGGCCTCATGGAATGAATTTGGAAGTTTTCTTTCATCTTGTTTTTTTAGAATAGTTTGAGGAGGAATAGGTATTAACTCTTCTTTAAATGTTTGGTAGAATTCTCCTATGAAGCTATCAGGTCATGGACTTTTGTTTGTTGGGAATTTTTTGACTACTGATTCAGTTTCATTTTTGGTAATTGCTCTGTTCAAATCTTCTATTTCTCCTTTAGTTTTGGTAGGTTATATGTTTCTAGGAATTTACCCATTTCTTCTACGTTGTCCAAATTGTTGGCATGTAAGTTTTCATAATATTCTGTTACAAGTGTACTTGGGTGATGTTGGTTGTTATTTCTCCTCTTTCATTAGTAATTTTGAGTCTTTTCTTAAATGAGTCTGGCTAGAGTTTTATCAATTTTATTGTTCATTTCAAAGAATCATCTCCTGGTTTCATTGATCTGTTCCTTTTGTTTCTGCTCTAATCTTATTATTTCCTTCCTCCTGCTGGTTTTGGGTTTTGTTTGTTCTTTTTCTAGCTTCTTTAGTTGTAAGGTTAGAGATTTTTCTTGCTTCTTGAGGAGGTCTGTATTGCTTTCAACTTCCTTCTTAGAACCACGTTTGCTGCAGCAGGCCTGGCAATCTGAATTAAAAGGGGGCCTTATGGGAATGCTCCTTTCCCCAAGGACAGCAAAATCTAGGGCTCCATATTTGGCCCTTCCTACTAGACCTGGTATTCAGGTCATCAGAATGAAGCTGGAATCAGCTGGGTTTTTTTTTTTTTAGCAAATATTACATCAGAAGTGAACAATCTTAACTGGGGGGAGGGGGAGGGAGTCTCCAACTAGAATGAAAAAAAGGGGATAAAAAGATAAGAGAGAAAAAAAAAAAACTCCAAAAGCAGAAACATAGATGAGAAAAAGGCCATCTCTGTTTTGTTCCCACATATGCCTCATTTACATCAAAAGCTGATGGCCTTTGAATGTTATGCAGGTGGCAGGAGGAGACCAGGCCAGGCTCTACTGTTGCTGTTAGTGAGGGCTTCAGGGGTGCACTTACAACACACGGTGGGAGGGCAGGGTTAGAGCGAGCCTTAAATACCAGTCTGGGCCTGGGTCAAGGGAGTGGGGATGGACAGGGGGGAAAAAAGGACCCACTCTGAATTTGAGTGCAAAAAATAAATATAAAATTTATTAAAACACCCACAATATTTTAAAGATACCAGGAGTAATACAGTTCACAAACCCAGTTGTTTGTGTAAATTATAATAAAATACAAATCAAAAAAGGATACATACTTGCAATTTCTAGGCACCCTAAATTAAATTTACTGAAACACTGGGGGAGAAGGGAGGGTAAGGAGGGGTAGCTCAGGAGGCAAACCAATAAAGTGGGAGGAAAAAATATTAACAAAAAGGTAAAAATTATACAAAATAAAATTATCAGCATAAATTTACTGTACTAAGAATATCTACAGTTTAATAATACACATCCTATTGCCTTGAGACATTGCAAAAAATCTACCATTCATCCATCAACCCCAGATAAACTTCATTTCAAGTAGCCACAGTTACAAAGTCAAGACGGAATATTCAAGTATGGTTGTTAAGTTCACCTCCATTGGAAGCCAAGTAACCAAATAGGAATTCAAAGAGAGAAGAAATAAAACACATCAAAAAGCTATAGGGGTTCTAGATTAAGTCTAATGCATTAATATGCCACAATATGACCTGCCCTTATTTCTTTTTATAATTAGAATATGCGAAAAAGAAATGACATCACTCCTGTTTTTCTCCTCCTTTTTCCCCTCAAAAAAACAAAACAAAATAAAAAAAGGTACTGGAATCAAGAAAATTTTGGATGTTCAAATGAGCCAAATAGTATTTTTTCAATCCCCATGTGAATAGTGATGAATTTTCCCTGAACGACGACAGGTAGTCAAAATGAGAAGAGCGCAAATGACACCACTACAAAAAGCATCCCTGATATCAGAAGAGAAGCAAACGAGGACGCCGGCCAAATCACGCACCGATCCTTAGGCCAAAAGCAACTTTAGACCTTGCATTTCTGTGCTGCAGCCTCTGCTCAGGGGAGAAGCCTATTGCTCAGCTCTGCGGGAGGAAGGGCCGGGAGCGCCAAGACAGGGTCGCACACGGAAACGCTCTACACGCGCATGGGGTGGGGCCTATATATATATAGGTTATATATGACCTATGCTGGGATACGCACCTCAAAAAACTCTGGTCCAGGGTATGTCCAAGTTGGCCGTGTACTCCAGCAGATGCAGCTGGCGGATAAAGCAGGTTTTGAGGAAGTCATGTCAAATGACAGCAACAATGCCCGCCAAAGCTCAGTGAGATGGGCACGGGGGATTCACATTGTATCCGAAAGCAAAACTGACCAAGAAGATGAAAGAAAGTCAACCACACTCCTTCCTTTCGATGTTCTGCCATGATTAACTGCCGAAGAGTGAAAAATAAAATGACCCCAGATGCTTCAAGGTCAAGTCAGTCAGCGGATGGACAACCTGCAGGTGTCAGACCCTCGCGGAATCTACTTTACTGAAGTTGTCACAATGTCCTGTTTTTGAGGTATTTAAAAAAATTACTGTGACAGTGGATGACACAAAATGGAGCTTCCTGTTACGTTTCTCCAACATCAACTTTTGTGGACCCAAGAGGAAATGGAGAGTAGCACCAACTAAAAAGCAGCCTCAGTGGCTTCAAGTGAGCAAAGAAAGCTCCTTCCTTTAGTTGGAACATGAGGAGGGACAGGCAGGAGCAGCACTGGGGCCAGGGCTGAGGGGAGCAGAGGAATGAGCCTGCTGCACACCGGGGCCCTGGCCAGTGCCAGGGGAGGAAGGAGGTCCCTGTGGAACGCCTTGGTAGGCGAGGGCCTTTGAGACCCTCAGTGGTGCCTACTTGGCACCCTGGGCTGCAGGGGAAAGTGTGTGTCCTTGGCTACGAGAATGCTTGCCATGGTAGAAGGGGCAGGAGTACCAGACTCCCCTTCCTCAAAAGAAGCCCTTCACCCTTCCTTTCTCATCAGGCGTGAGGGGACACACGTGTCACCAGAGCCCCTGCCAAGCCAGGCAGGCCCACTCCCGTCACTGTTAGGGAGCCAGCTGCCTTCAGAACTTGCCTTTCTGTGTTCGGCCACCAAGGGAAGAAGAATAAAACGAAACAGAAAAACTGCTCAGAGCAGGTTTTAGCACGGTAAACAGAGGTCTAGGAGACAGCACCAAAAGGGGGACGGGGGGAAGCCAAGAGAGACTGGAGCCCACCTTGTTTTTGGTTGGTTGTGGTTTCAGAACCTTGATAGCACCTCAGCAGGACAGGATCAGGGACAGTCACATTAAAACACCATAGCACCATTTTATTTAGACTATTTCAATTCATAAAAATGCTTCCTAGTCCATAAAACACACTTCCGTAACAAAAGGAAAGAGATTGGTTGAGGCACGTCAGGGATATTACTTAAATTTTCCACCAGCATCGCCTTGGTTTTGAGATCTGGCGGTGGTTCAACGTCACAAAGTCTGGCTGGATTTCTCTCCATGAAATCAGGTTACCATCTACTCATCAACTGTCTTCACACATCTAGGGCTGTTTGGTACAAAACCCTTGAGCTCTGCTCCTTTCCTGGCTTTAGCACTTAAACCCCTTGCTCTATAAACTACCGTTTCCACAAGAGGCTGGTGGAAGGACCAAGAGGGGCAGCGTATGATCTCTTTCCATGCACACTGTGGTCACCCCGGCGAGAGGGCAAGCAGTACCCACGAAGCCAGCGTGTGGGAAACTTAGGCCCTAGCAAAAATAAAAATAAAATAAAACACCTCCAAAACAAAAAAAACCCCAAAAACAACAAAACAAAACAAAAAAACCCAAACAACGACAAAAGAAACAATGAAACCTCAAAATCCACGCAACAACTTTAGTCAAGATTTCTGATAATGGGTTCTTGAGCTAGCACCAGTTATTTTGAGAGAACCTGCCGCAAAGCGATTATTTTAAAAATCTCTTAGCACAGAACTTTGCAAGCACTTCCCTTGCATGCAGGAGGCAGGGGAAACCAAACACAGGGGGACCCAGATATCCGCACTGCATGTGGCTGGCGTCTGTGGACAGGGCACACTGGGGAGAGGACTCTAGGACTCCATCGCTTCTCATTGCTATAATATTACTCTACAACTTGGTCATGCTGTTAGGTTCTTTAGTTGCAATGGCTTTATTTTTCTTCTCATGATAAAAATGTCTGTTAATCATCTTTAGGACTTAAAAAATGATAGTGCCAGTAAAAAATAAAAATTTGATTTTTCTCTTTAAGAAACCTTCAGCAGCAAGGGGGGGGAATAAGGAGCTGTGCATAGTTACTTTTTAAATATACGTCTAAAGCATGCTAATTTTAATGACTGAGATTTGAGGTAGGTTATACATGTAGTGTGTAAAAATCAGCATGGACTCGAGCATGGCAACAGCACCACCTAATCTGTGAAACACCATTGTCAGGGGAACGGGAACATCCAATGGAGACCGCCTCTTGACTCAGCTCTCAGCAGCCTTGGTGCTAGTCTAGAAAGTTACGGACCAAAGGCTGTTGGGGCTGCGGGGACAGACATCACATGCTTTGAGCCTGTATCGGTTTCTCCTTTCATCTAATGGCTTTGCTACCAAAGGGTGACGAGGGGAAGAGAATATTTAACAGACATCAGGAAGTTCACACATGCCAAGTATCCGAATCACCTGGGTTACACTCGGGACCTTCCAAACCAACAGCCAACCTGGGGTTTTCCCGGGTCATACAGACGGTCACATTCTCCAAATGGTTCGTAAAATATTGTATTTCTTGCTTAAGATCATTTAAAATGAAGTTTTCAAGGCACCCCCGCATCTACCTAAGCACGGAGTCAAATGAGACCTGCATAAAAGTACTGATGCGATAAGGAAAATAGCATTTAAAGGACCCAACTTTTCCTCAAAACTAGAAAATTAGCATGCTTATTAAAGACTCTGCTTCCTTTAGCTTGTCAAACTGAAGGTCAGAGGTTTTCCTATAAATCTGAGTTCTGAATAATTCTAAATCCTGATAAGCTCTTGGGTATTTATTTCAAAAGCAATAATATTTCATTTTTGTCCTGTAAAATAAATGCAACTTTACAGAATATGGTAAAAGTGAAGGATAGACAAAGCACGTTAAATATTCAGCTACTATTTACAATTTCTCCCACAATTACATGTTAAAACATACTTTTTTTTTTTTTCAAGTTGCTGTTTAAATCTAGGCAAAAGTGCTTAAAAAAATCTTTCACTATGTACAGTTAAAACCAGACCACATAAATGCTCAGGACGTCTGACAGCGACTCCCCGCCCGTGCGTCTGACCAGTTATAGCAAACACCCAGCGGGTTGGTTCTCAGCTCTTACACAAGGCACCTGGAAGCTCAGGAACTTGCCTTCAGCATCATCATCTGATTGTTAAACTCGTTTTACGAAGACCCACGTCTGAATAAAACTGCTCAATAAATATCTGACCTGTATCTCAGGGCTTGGTTGTCATTCACTGTGTGGCCACGGTCCCCTCCGCGTGTCCTGCTGAAGCCTCCCACTCACCATGCACATCCACACGGGCAGCTTGATGGAAACGTCGCTCACACCACAGGAAAAACACACACGCCAGGGAGTCTGACTTGCTGTTGAAGTTGCTTCCACCAGCCACACCCAACCTCTCTGACAACGTTGCAAAAATGAAGCACCACATTCTCATTTCAAAGAACCGAACGAATGCACCAGAATTTTAGAAGGGGCAAGTTGAAGAGGGGGTAGGGAAGGAAAGGAGAAGATGATCAAATAGAGAAATGGCACCAATTAGGGAGGAAAATCATAGCTACCTGCTGAAAACGTTGGACTCCTGCATTTTAGAATTGCTGAGGGTAAGCCCACCCCTTCCCAGGAGAGCATGGAGAGGGTGGGCCTGGGTGAGGAGGCCTGCACCATTGTCTGATGTGGAGATCCAGGAACAGAGAGATGCGCTAACTGCTGTCACGAGGCTGGGCAGGGCTCCCGCAGGACGCCACCCGCCCCGGAGTCCCAGCTCGGTACTACAGCACCAGGCTCTGCACAGCGCCGCACCACGGGCCGACGCTGGCTTTTCACAGCTTGGGTTCAACTTCTTGTGTTTAGAGATACAGTAGCCCTTTTTCAATATCAGCATAGGCTTTGGGGCATTTTTTTTAAACAACAACAAAAAAAAAACCTGCCACTACGACAAATTCCTTCAGCCCAGCATTCATTGGCTTGTCAACCTGGTGGAAAAGGCTCCAAAGAGCCTCTCAACTCCAGCTCCTGCAAGGAGGTGCTGCCTGGGGAACCGTGACATCATGGGACTTGATCGACAATGGACAGAGGATTCAGTGTGGAGACTAGCAAGCTCGAAGCGGTCTATTCCCAACCTGGTTTCCGGAGGAAATGGACGCCAGCATCTCCGGTGCCTGGCCTGGGGATGCGCCTGCCTCCCGGTCCCCGACTCCAAGCCGGTGGCTGGAAAAGGGACCCCGGGTGTTTCTTTACAGATGCTCCCATCCTGCTGGAGAGGACGGAAGCTGTCCTGAGGGCTCCCTCCCCTGAAGGGAAGGCATAGCAGTCAGGAGGGATGGACCGGGCGGCTACAGTCTGCACTTGGCTCGTGAGGGGCAGATGGCTGAGAGAACCTTTCCAGCTCCCAAGAGGGCCAGGCTCGCAGGGCCCAGCAAGACTGGGCAAGAATGCGTGCTCTTGGCCTTTCCCGCCGCTCCTTTACCATTACTATTGTCGCTTTTTAAAAAATCCAATAAATACACATTTTAAATGGAATTTAAAACTACTCCTTTGTGAAAGGACACTATAAACTTTCTTTCCATTATTGTGATATACAAGGATAGAGTTTTAAAAACAAGAGGAAATAAAAGCCCCCCCCAACAAGGGGGGGAGGGGAGAAAAAAATCAACATGGAGATATAAATAGTAAGATCACGAAAAAAATCACCCGACAGCCGTAGTTTCTTCTTCAAAGTGCTGGGGAAGTTGGGGAAGGGAGGGGCGGGTCAGTTCTGAGGTTTGGACCATAAATACATATATATGCATATCTATATATGTATATATAGATAAAAAGACTTCTGCACCCCCAACCCGCCCCCAGGTGTGAGGGCAAAAGCACCACAGAGGCAGCTCGGGCCGGGCCCGACGCTGAGGTACACTGGCTCCCTGGCACCGGGCACCTAGATCCAGCGGCTGTAGGGGCCAGTGACCTTCGTGTAGGCGTAGGAGGACACGGTGACTGCTGAGTCTGTGGGCACGGCCAGCGCCTGCCGTGTGGGGACAAGCCCCTTTTTCTCCTTATGCTGGGGCTCGGCCACCATGGCGCCCCCCCATTTGCGCTTCTTTCCGTAGAGCTTGGCCTCCTGCTGGCCTAGACCCAGCCGGGCGGCCTCCTCCTGCCGCGCCCGGGCCCTCTCCGCCAGCTGCTTCATCTTGGCCTCCCAGAGGGCCAGCCCGTGGTTGGGCTGGTTGAGGTTCTTGTGCTGGTAGAAGACCAGCGAGATGCGGGTGGGGTGGCAGCGGTTGGGTTTCTTGAGGGGTGTGGTGGCGTGCAACTCCCGCCGGGCACACTCGATGAGGATGGAGCCATGAGCAGGGGCCACAGCCACACCGCCGATGTTCTCGTCTAGGAAATTGTGTTCACTGTCGGACCAGAGCTCCTCCTCCTCCTCTGCGCCCCCACTCTTCTCCTCCTTCACCGCCCCCTTGTTGGGGGGGTCCTCGGCTGTCCCCTCCTCCAGGCTGAAGGGATCCCACAGCTTTTCCTCCGACTTCAGGGCCCCAAAGAGTTTCTCACTGGAGCCCAGGGGCACGCCGAAGGACGGCCAGGCTTTGTCCAGCTGGCTTGCCCCCGGGGTTGGAATCCTTCCCTCCTCTCCTTTCAGGGGGCTCCACAACTTGTCTTGGAACCCAGGACCACTTTTCAGGGAAGAGTTGAAATCCCCAGTCCCAACCCCCCAAGGCTTCTCAGTCAGGCTGGGACCGGCCAAGGCCGAGGTGTTGTTCCCAAACTTGCAGGGGCTCCATGGTTTGCCTCGAAGCCGTCCTCCAGGTTGGGGTGCTGGCTGCTGCCCCTCCCCAGGGAACAGCCCCCACTGGCCATCTGGGAAGTGAGAAGGGGTCAGGCAGCCGGTCCCATAAGAACTGAGCTTGTCGGGGATGATGGCAGGGCTCTCCCCAGGATGGAACACACCCCAGCTGCCGCCCACACTGTTAGTCCTCTTGGGGGACATGCTTGGGCCTCCTGAGTACTGTCCCCAGAGGTGATTGGGCCCCCCATTCTGAGAAGCCTCGGGCAAAGGTGTTTTGCTCATCTTACCAGGGCCTCTGGGTATGGACTCAGCCTGGACCAGGGGGTCCACTGGCTCTTGCTTGATGGATCTGTTGTAGCAGTTGGAGCTCTGTGCAAAGGGAGAGGGGTCCCTGGATGCTGGGTGGATCTGGGGAGCCTTGGGAAGCAGATACTCCTTGGGGCCTGGGTAAGCAGGCTGCTGGTGGTGGTGAGTGGGGTGGTGGGCGTCCGTGGGCACAGCCTGGCCAGGTAGCTCGGCAAACTCAGCACCACCGTAGGCCGGGCTCAGGCTGTTGTGCAGAGCGTGGAGGTCTGTCTTCTTCTCAAAGCTGCTGCTGCTGCCGCCGTGTCCCCAGGTGCCAGGACCCAGGAACTGTGAGGGGAAGACGGGGTTGCTGGATGGGAAGCCATAGTAGCTGAACGACGGAAGAGCGTACTTGGAGTGAAAGCCGTTGACGGAGGTCAGGCCGGGCTGTGCATAGTAGGAGTGGTAGGAGTACACGCTGTTCACGCTGTAGGGGTCGGAGGGCCGGCAGCTGCCCAGCACCGAGTAGCTCTCCACCACCGCATTGCCGCTGTACTTGAAGGAGCTGAAGTGGTTCTGGGGCTCCACTTTGAGGGAGGGCTTCAGGCCTTGCTGGGGAAGTCCACCCTTCAGAGCCAGGCCTGGGGAAGACAGGAGGCAAGACAAAGAAGGAGCAGAGAGAACCACAGCCCACAACAGGCCCGTGGCCTGAGGAGTGGGGATAGAACCTCCCACTTCCCCTGAGGGGTTCCCAGCCCCACGAGAGCCCCAGGGAAAAGCGGCTGCCAGAGCCCACAGGCCCCCTGCAGCACTCCTCCTCCCCGCTTCCCTGGCGAACCCCTCGAGTCCGCACCGAAGCTCCAGCCACCGCGTGCTGGCCTCTGGCAGGACCAGGCTCCGCGGACGTGAGAGCAGCCCCACGCCCCACTGCGGACCATGCGCCTGGGTCCCCGGCACACTCTGCAGACACTGCGGCAAGCTGGAGAAGCCCAGCTCCTCTGTGGGAAGATGGGACCCCCACCCCACTCCGGTGTCCTGGGGCTGCCACGGATACTGCGCTGACTGAAAGTTAAGATACCGCAGGGTCCAGGCGGCCAAGAGAGGCCCTGGGACTCTGGTCTGGAGTACCCTTGCCAGGCAGGAAGAGGGGCAGGGAGGGAGCTATCCAGGGCCACCCCCCACCTACCCCCGCCCCGACGGTGCCACCTCTGGCGGGCACCCTGTCCCTACACACCTGGGTCAGTGGTGACACCGGCCAGCTCAAGGGCCTCCTGTTTGATCTTCTCGGGAGTACTCAGCTTCTCCTTCTGCATCTTCTTCTTCTCGGCCGCCGCCTTCCTGGCTTCCAGCTGCCGCTGGCGGCATGACTTGGCAGGCTCAGGCAGGCGCCGGACCTCACGGGGGAAGGCGGTGAGCACCTGGATGGCCCCGCTGCCCACCTTGGCGTTCTGGTTTTCCTCACTGCCAAACTCGTCCGTGTTGGCCATCTTGTACAGTGGGAGCACGTGCAGCTGCTCGTCCTCGGGAATCTTGCCCACGCAGCGATTGTCTTCCTTGGTCAGAGTGCAGACCTGGCCAAGCAGAGAGAGGAAGGGAGGGTGTGTGGGGTTGGGGGTGCCGAGCGCATGCAGGGAGAAAGGGGCTGAGCATTGGCATGCAAGACCCCCCCCTCTTCGCCGGGCCGTGCCATGCCAACACCGGCCATCCACTCTAGAAAGAGTGTCTAAAAGCACGTTCTGCTGGTTCTCAGAGTAACACTATCACCAGCATTAGAATCTGCCCTACAGCTTTCAAAGGGCGCCCAATCACTTTGTCTCCTGTGACCCTCGGGCGAGGGAGAGGGGAAGAGACGACTGGCCCAAGGTCCCATGGCTGGGAAAGGGCCGGTCAGGACGGGCAGCCGTGCTCTGCCTCCAGCGAGACACTCTTGTCCCGACGCCTCATCACCTCGCTGAGCCTCAGACCTCACCCCATTCTCCTCTATGCCCTGAACATGCAGCGTCCTTTGGCTCTTTAAAATACTTCGTAATAAAAACTACCTGTACTGCTTGTAGAAAATTTAGACCAGCGAAAAGGAAATAATGATCTCCGTAATCCCACCACCCAGAAATAATCACTATAAACATGTTGATCATATTTGCATACACACATGCCCACACTCACTCTTTGGTAATGAAATTGAATCGCATTATGCTTACAACCTTATAGTAACTTCTTTTTAAACCCAGTATGAAGATTTTCTTATGCGTTATTCTCCCCCAATGTGATTTCAGAACTTGCATATTATTCTGTTATCAGTGTATTCATGTGAATCTTCATCACTATTAAAACTTGTTTCCATCTTTTCCCTACCGTAAACAATACTTTTACACTTTTAGCTAAATCTCCTAAAATACATAATTCCTTGGAATAAACTCTGTGAAGTCAAGGGCCACATGTTGCCAAACTGCCCTGGGCAACGAGTCTCCTCAGTGCTTCCCTCATACTGGAAGAAGGGGAGTTTCCATCTTCCTACACTTTTGCTTATAATTTTGCCATTCACTTCTGAAAAACATTTTGTTCATTATGGAACTGTATCTCATTGCTGGTCTGCATTTCTCCAATTACTAACAAGGTTTGATTTTTTTTCTCTCTCAAGTTTACTCTTTACTCTTGTGTTGACTATATTTTATTTTCTGTGTTCTTGATGTTTTGCCATTTGGGGCCTTGACCCTGGAAGGGCTTTCCTTCCCCCAAGACTAGCTAATGCATAGAGATAGCAAATCACCTCCTGTGGGTGCACGCTGATACACAAACCAACCAATCCAGAGCCCACAGCCAGCTCTCTCTCTTTATCAAACTCTCGCACCCTGAGCCAACATTCCCGCTGCCCTACATCACCCAGGGCCAGGGAAGACAACTGGGGACCACCCCTATGGCCCAGAGCGCCAAGAAACTCTCCAAACTCGCCAATCCTCAGCTTACTCAGCTTTCTACTCTGCCTTGCCCATACCTTCCCAAAAAATCTCCAATTAAGGCTCGGGCCACGATCTCCCCTCTCACCCCACCCCCCCAGCCCCCTGCCCCATCCTGCGGCTTCTGCATGGCCGGGCAGGTGCTTCTGAATGCTGAGGATGAACTTCTGCCCTCCTGATGCTCACATCTGTGTCTTCAGGTCATACTCGAGTCAAGCAAACTTTGGGTTTATTTTAATACCACTGTCTTCTTTTTCTCATGAGTTTTATGCCTTTTGCCCATTTTTATATTAGACTATTCATTTTAATCATTTATGTAATCTTTGCATATGAAGATTATCCTGCCCTTTGTCACTGTTATAAATACTGTTTTCCAGTTTGGATTGGCCTTTCAATTTTGCTCGTGGGGTTTTATTACTGAACAGAAACGGTTCATTTTTGCGAAATTAGCTATAGTCCTTCCTCCCATCTACAGCTTCTCCTCTGCTGTCATGCTCCACCATGTAGGTTTCTTCCCTGCATACATGGGGCCCGTCTGACTTAATCTGCTCTGACCAGACCCCCGCGTACCTTCTGGGTTGGACTGACCACCGCCCTGTTTCCAATCATTCCCTGAAACCCAGTTTAATAAAAGAGCAAAAGTAAAGGCAAAGGAGGAGTGATGACAGGAGCAGTGTTTCTCTCCCTAACACACACACCTTATCCACGTCAACAGCTAAGGCTATCCTTTTTTTTTCCTAAAGGACATAAAGGATAGTCACCAAGATAAAATTTAAATGGGTGAGAAATATAGAAGATGCTCAACCTCTCTAGTCCTAAAACAAACACAAAGTACCATGAGATACGTTTGCCACTCAGGCAGGCAAAAACTCAAGAAACCGAGAAAGGTCTGTGTTGCCAGTAAGCACCCCTCTAAGCCTAGAAATGTCCTGGCCCCGGGACCTCGAGGTTATCCCAGCACTACACCAAGATTCGGTAAGCCTGAAGCCCCGCTCTGCTTTCTGGAGGGGGCATGTGGCAGCACCCACTGTCCATCCAGAGGGGGACGGTCAGATAAACAATGGCAAAGCCATCCATCCAGCCTGAGCACAGGCTGAAGCAGGTCTATACCCATCGACACAGAAGTTGTCCATCATGTACTCCTGAGTTGAGAAAAGCAGGTCATGGAGCAGCACATACGCATCATGTGATCACGTCTGTATAAAATGTGTAGAGCTGTCCGCAAGCGCGCACACACACATTCAGGGGCCTGAAAGGATGGTCACCCCAATGCTCATATTGGTCATGTCCATGAGATTTCAGGCAATTTTTACTTTATACCTTCTTAAACAATGAATAGTTTTTGTGATTTTTTTTGTTTTTTTTTAGATTTTATTTATTTGACAGAGATCACAAGTAGGCAGAGAGAGAGGGGAAAGCAGGGTCCCCGCTGAGCAGAGAGCCCGATGTGGGGCTCAATCCCAGGACCCCGAGATCACGACCTGAGCCGAAGGCAGAGGCCCAACCCAATGAGCCACCCAGGTGCCCCAACAATGAATAGTTTTTTTAATCAGAAAAAATACTGCTCATTTTGAAAACAGTTTGTTTTTTCCACTCCAAACTCTACAAGCTCTGGGACTGAAATAACCTCACCATGCTCCAATCTCCCAGTGTCTCCTCCTCCTCCCCTGACCCTCTCCTAAATCCTGCAGGTCCCTCCCTTTCTCTCTGTCTCAGCTGGAAACCCTCCCTGTACAGTGTAGATAGATGCCTGCCCCACCTCGCTTTGAGCCTTGGACATAAGGAAGGAGGACAAGGCAGAGAAATACGATCTCAGGGCTGGACCATCAATCCTGGTGTCAGACCCAAGTCACACCCAAACTCTGGGAGCCCCCTTTCAGATGACCTGCCAGGGCCTCTGCTACAGTTCGCCGGGGAGTCCTGCCTGCCAGGACCCAGTAAAAAGCAAAGCAGAAAGCTGGCATCATCCCTTCAAGGAGGTCCACTCAAGCCCAAACCTCCCCTCTTCTCCAACTGTACTCATTCCCCTAGTGACCACACCTGGCCTTATGGCTGTAAGTGTGAGCTACGTGCTCTCCAACGCCCCCTCCCCTGCATACTCGGCACATCCATGTGGGCAGACAGCAGGCCTCTCAGAAGAGTTTCCCTCCAAACTGGCTTCTCCTGCTAGTCTACAGCTCAGTATGTCACCCCAACACATGTCCTGGTGCTCAAGCAAAAAGTCTTGGGTGGTTCTCTTGTCCTTCCCTCTCTTATCCTGCATCTCTCCATCAGCAACACTCCCTTGACTGGACCTTCAAAATCACCCAGAGTCATCCCATTACCCTCCTCCCCAACCTCCCTCCTGCCCCAGCCCTGTCACCTCTAGCCTGGACACTGTCCCAGCCTTCTAAATGGCCTCCTCCTCCGGCTTGCCCTCCTCACCCATCCACCATCTCCACATATTTATATTTGCCAGCTGCAAATATAAATATGTATGAAGCTTCTAACTTCATAAATGGGATCCTATCGTTCTTGGCTGAAGAACCCTCCAGGGTGGGGCACCTGGGTGGCTCAGTGGGTTAAAGCCTCTGCTTTCAGCTCAGGTCATGATCCCAGGGTCCTGGGATCGAGCCCCGCATCGGGCTCTCTGCTCCGCGGAGAGCCTGCTTCCTCCTCTCTCTCCCTGCCTGCCTCTCTTGCCTACTTGTAATCTGTCAAATAAATAAAATCTTTAAAAAAAAAAAAAAAAAAAGAACCCTCCAGGGCTTCCCATCACACTTTGAGCACAGCCCGCAGCTCTGTCTGCCTTCCAGGCTCCCTGTGTCTTGATCCCAGCCTGCCTCCGAGCCTTTGCCTGTGCTGGTCCTCCTGCCTGGAGCACTCCAGCCCGCACTCTCTCGCTTCATTCATGTCTCAGCTCAGCCGCCCCTTCTCAGAAAGTCCTCTCTGCCCACAGCATTTCAAGCAGCATCTGCTCTTTCCCCTTCCTCTACTCCATCTTCATCACCACCAGACAGGAACTGTATCACATACTTGGGCAGCTTAGTACATTTTATTCCCCAGAATCTAGACCAGCACCTGGGGCTCAATAAACATTTGCTAAATGGGTGCATCAAGAGATTGTATGGATTTAAATCCAAGTGTTCAGGGAGACCTGGAACCACCTGTAGATAACGGAGGGCCTTCAGGTGTCCAAGAGCCTGCACTCTGCAGCACCCACATGAGACACAGAGCCAAGGCCGGCCTGGTCCAGGCATTTCGGTCCATGCGTTTCTCAGTGAAGCGAGCACGAGCAATCTGGCAGGGCACACCTCCTGGAGATCTGAGACTCTTGTCTCCAGGTTCCTCCCTACTCTGAGCCCACAGGTCTGCACAAACCAGTCCCCCTCCCAGAATCATCCCGCAGGGGGCCCAGGGTTCCTTACCACAGTGCACCCATTGTAGAGGTTATGCTGGTCCTTGTGAGCGTGGGCACAGAAGTCCATGCAGGCCGTGACCCCCGAGAAGGGCCGCCCTTCCTTCAGCCCCAGACGGCAGTCAATCGCTATTTCCTCATTGGTCACCTGTGTGGACAGCCAAGGAGAACTGCTTGTGTGACCTGAGGTCAGGGCCTGGATTCCTCACCAGGGAGGCTAGGTCTTGGAGGGAGGGAGGTTAAGGACCACAGCTGCCTTGCGCATGGGCTGCAGAAGGTAGGCTTTCTGGCTGAAGACCCTGTAGGAAGGACTTCCTTCTGAGTTTTCTCAAGTCCCCCTCCCATCATCTGGGAGATGCAGGGGCAAGAGGACAGAGAAACTCAAGCCTCCCCGGGAGAAGCCAGACCAGAGGAGGTGAGAGAAGAATAGGCGAAGAGGCATGAAAGCGAGGGATAGAGAGATGGTCTGGGATGCCGTTAGCTCAGTGTAAAGAATGGATCTTATTCAAGATCTCCATTGTCGCTGTCTCTCTAGCTGAGCTTTTCTCATATGGAACACCATGGGAGGAGGACAGGGATGTGGATGACACGTGGGCAAAGGAGGGCCCAAGACCCCTACCTGGTTCTGATAGGCCTGTGGGGCCAGCCTCTTGTACAGGGGAGCGACTTCGGTGGCCAGGTCCTGGAAGCTCTTCCGGAGTACTTCCTCCTGTGGGAAGAAGAGCCGTCACACACACCCACAGCAGCCCTACCTGACAAGCTCTGTACGCTGGAAATTGGCCTCCATTCTGGACCATCACTAGGCTGCTGGGAAGGTAGAAGTTAGGTGCCATCAGGGGTCTTGACAGAGTTCCCTCAGGAAGGGGCACTGTGTCATGTCCATTTTAAAGCTGGAGATGTGGAAGCTCAGGAAAAGTCTCGGGAAGGTCCAGCCCCCTGACTGCCTAGCTACTGCTCTTCCAGGCTCTTGCTCAGGGCAGCTCACAACTCATAAAACAGGCTGTTGGTTTTGAGTTCTGAGCATCCCGGGTCAGAGGTGTGGTGTAGCAAGCACGTAAAAGCAGGAGCAACAGATGTGGCTTTCTCTTCCGGTGTTACAGGCAGGGAGGTGAAGGCGAGAGGGGTGCCCCCCAGCCAGCCAGGCCCAGAGCCCATCACGAGCCGGCGGCACACCCTTCAGAGCCCTGCCCTGCAGACCTGCGCCAGCGTGTGCCTTCATCGCCAGCCAGGCGTGGCTACTGAAATAAATGTGAATTTTAATTGAAGTGAAGAATCTAAGCCCCCTGTTTTACTAGTCACATTTCCAAATGCTCAGCGTTTCTACACAGCTCCCGTGCTGGTTTTACAGAGAACGTTTCCCTCCTCATGGACGTTCCGCTGGCCGGGGCCGCCCCACACAGGGCAGCAGCATCCCCGCTGCATTTGGTCAAGGCTTCAGGTGTCCCCCGCCTGGCCCTCCGAGGGGGCCAAGCAGAGCCAGCGGGGGTGGGGCCAGGGGCCTCCTAGAAGGCATTGAGCACTGGCATGCAGAGTTTACTCAGAGGAAAGAGGAAGACGACGGAAAAGAGAAAGAACCAAGTTTAGAGAAGTGGAAATGTGAGCGCGGGACCGATGGCTCAGCGTCTGTCCAGCCGGGCGGCCTGAGCCGCCAGCCACCCCCAGCCTCTGGCTGCGATCCAGACACTGCCACCAGCACAGCGGGCCCAGGGCCAGCACAGCGCAGGGGTGAGGCTCATGAGCTCCGGGGAAATCCATGCCCAACTTCACCATTACTGCCACAGGGCCTTGGGCAAGCCACGCGCTTCCTCTATGAAATGAGGAGCAGTAGTGCTGGCTGAAACGCACACCCGGGAGGCGCCAGCCCGAGCTCAGCAGGACGGAAGCGTGCAGGAATGCTAGCTGACAGAACAGGGCGAGTGAGAGAGAAAAATGGAGGCAGTGCATTTTCTCTCCTGGTAATTCTTACTTCCCATGGCCCCTGGGCTCCTCTCTTCATTGAAACAACTGCATTCGCTGGTTTTGGGGGAGGGCGGATGCCGCCAGAAATAAAAGTCTAGTGTCAAACCAGACTGGTAGACTAGCTTGTGCAACAGCCTAAAAGCCGGGCTTCATGGGTGCTGGGGTGGCTCAGTCGGATGGGTGTCCAACTCTTGGGTCATGATCTGGGGGTTGTGGGATTGAGCCTGGTGGCATCGGGCTCCGAGCTCAGTGGGGAGTCTGCTCCCTCTGTTCCTCCCCCTGTTCTCGTTCTTTCTTACACTCCCACTCTCTCTCTCTCAAATGAATAAATAAAATCTTAAAAAAAAAAAAGCCAGGCTTTGAGGGAAAAAAGTTCTGCTTTGAAAATGCTTCCTTTTGTTTCTGAAAAGCAGGGCTGAGAACTCTGAGCATAGAAGTTTATTACATGTATAGTAGAAAAACACACGCCTGGGGCGCCTGGGTGGCTCAGTGGGTTAAGCATCTGCCTTCGGCTCAGGTCATGATCCCAGGGTCCTGGGGTCAAGACCCACATTAGGTTCCTTGCTCAACAGGAAGCCTGCTTCTCCTTCTGCCTGCCACTCTCCCTGCTTGTGCTCACTCTCTCCCTGACAAACAAAATCCTAAAAAAATAATACACACACACCCAAGGGGAGTCCCCATACCCATGGAAAAGGGGAAACCCTCTGGTACAAGGAGCTTAGGGATATATGGAAGGTAGAACCAGGGATCAAGATGTTGCCTTGACCCCCACAAAAGGGTCCAGTACCCTACCTCACAGGTGTTCAGGCAGGAGGGAGGGGGGGAGGCTGAAAGGGAAAGGACAGGGAGCCCAGACAGGTCTGCACCTTCTCTGCACTTGGAACTCAGAGGGGAGCCCACTTCTTGGAATGGCCTTCACAAGCAGGGCAACAGAGGGGAAGGGGCAGGGCGGAAGGCAGCCTGACCTGATGAGGCAGCTACCTAGAGGCCGTACCATATGGACACCTGGCCAGTACCTAAGGGCCAGGCCAGGCTCCCAGGAAGACACAACAAGGACCTGGACAGGTGAACAGCTGCAGAGAGGTCACTGGCCGCCAAGCAGGATGAAGGTCACTCTAGGAAATCCAACACTGGCCCCAGAATATGGCCCATGGCCTTGAGGCTCCCCTTCCTGCTAATCATCCTACCCTCTGAAAGACATCTTGGCAAGAATGAAAAGAAGAAATGACCCAGGAAGCAGGTCCCATTCAGATGAAGAATTTGAACATTTGCCATAAAAAGATGGTTTTAAAGCTGGAAGAGTCTGGGGTACCCAGCTGTCGGTTAAGTCTAATCTCTCACTCCCCCTGCCCTTACCTCATGGCAAGATAAGGTCAGTTCAAAAAAAAACAAAGCAAGTTGCATTCTGCGCCCATCTGAGTCCCACCCGTTGACCCACCCTCCCCCCGGGGCATGAAAGACAGCAGGTAGAGGGGCGCTGTCGGGAGGGTCCCCCCCCCCACTCACCTCCTTGGGGTTGTCCCCCGCGAGGCGGAACTTGCGCGGTGTCTTGCTGCGAGCGTATTTGCAGCCGTTGAAGTACATGCTCCAGGAACAGCCGAAGGAGAAGGAGGCGCCACAGGTGCTGGGGTCTTTGCCTTGACAAGCGCAGGTCCGGCTGCAACAGACGTCCCACGTTAGGCACGCGGACACAGGCTTTGCTCGGAAACCTTCCTCCCTGCCCAGGGGAGGTCCTGCGGAGGCCTAGCATCCGTGGCCTCCCAGTGACTGGGACCACATCCTTCCCCACCTCCGACTCCTCTCCCAAGTGCCCTGGGGTCGACGGTCCGCTCTGAGCAGCCCGTTCTTCTCCTACCCCTGAACCTCCTGCTGTTGGGAGAAGCTCGTGGGTTGTTTGAGGTAAGTGGGAAGAATCCAGGCAAAACCCCAATAAGGTTTATCCTTTGCCTTAACTCTAATACCATGACAGCTTTCGACGCGTTCGACACAAACAGGGACGTGACACGAGCTACGGGTTTGAACACTCCCACGTCCTTCAGGCCCGGGTGCGGACAGGCCTTGAAACAAATGAACACTGGCACCGTTACTCAACAACTAATCTGGAAACAGCCCAGACGCCCCTCAACTGGGGAACAGATAAATGAAGGCGCTGCCGCCGGCAGTGGCATACTACTCAGCAGTAAAGAGGAACGAACTGACACAAGCCCAGATGAAGCTCGGGGAAAGAAGCCACACCCAAAAGGCTATGCTCGGTCTGCTTCCATTTACAGAACATTCTTGCAAAGGCAAACCTATGGCGACAAGAAGCATGATAGGCCATTGGTTGCCAAGGGTAGAAGGAGAGACTTTCTTGTAAAGGGGCACAGGGGAATTGGGGGAAATGACAGGACCGTTCCATTATCTGGATGGTGGCAGTGTTGGCTACGGCACTGTAAACATTAGTCCCTCTTCAAACCTGTGCACCTAAAACTATTACATTGTGGGTTAATTAACTTCAATTTAAATAAAAACTTAAAAAAAAAACCTCTTCAAACTGTATACCTAAAAGGATGAATTTTTACTCTACTCTTTTAAAGCAAAAATACCTTAATTTTAAAAAAGGGAAGAGACCCTAGGAGGGGCAGGTTTCGTGATGACTACTGATGCCTTACACTTGGCGAGGGGGGCAGCGCTCACACAATTTTTCACGGTTGTTCCAGCATTAGAGTCCCAAAGTCCGTGTGAGGTTCAACAGCAAAGCTGAGCCCAGGGAAGAGACCCTCTGCTGCCGGCACCAGAAGAACCCAGGCTGGGATCATGGGGCAGCTGCTTTCATCACAGCCCCAACTGCAGGGCAGGCAGGGCCCGGGGCGGGCGGGCAGAGTCCCCTGTATCTGCTGTCTAGCACCCTGCCAATGGCCACCTGGCCCAGCCACCCCAACCCCGGCATGTGGGGATAATCCTCCCTGCCCCGCTCCCCACGTACTCATCATTGAGGCCACATCTCCGGCTGGTGGGGTTCCCGTACTTCCGGAGGGTGTCAGTGAGCTCCTGGTAGAGGGTGTCTCCGAGGCTGCGGGGGATGCCCTCCCAGGCCAGGATGAGGATGACAATCACAGCGTTCTGGCAATGGTGACCTGCCCGGTGCCGCACCAGGCACAGCAACTTCTCCTCCAGCGTGTGCCTACGGATCACCTGCAGGGATTGGGCAGGGGCACACTGTTCACTGTCGGGAACTGGCCCCCTCGCTCCTCTGCCTGGGACATGAGACCCCCTCACCTCTGCCCACCAGACCAGGGCGGTGGGTCTTTAGGGCAGTGTCAACAGCAACCATGCAGGCTGAGAGACCACTATCATTAGGGAATAATAAACACAAAAATTTTCTTAAGAGCAAAATAAAAAATAATTACTACAATAAGTTATTGATGAGTTGCATAGGCTTAGAACTAAAAATATAGAGATAAAATTGTGAGCCAAGATATATTCAGAGATTTCTTTTTATGTCGTCCTAAAATATTTGCAAAGAAAATGCTGCCTATCTTGTGATTTTAGTTACAAAACAAGGACTTTGGCACTATGGCAAAGTTTTGGGCAGTTTCTCGAAATGCATAACATGTCATTACCACATGACCAGGCAGGGCCATTCCTAGGAATTTACCCAAGAGGACCGAGAGCGGGGACTGGGACAAGCGTTTCCATGCTCCTGTTCAGAGCAGCACCAGTCACAGCAGCCAGATAGCAGAAGCAACCCAGATGTCCATCAACAGACATGGATAAACAAAATGTGGCCTCTCCATACGTGAAGCAGTCATCAATAAGGAAGGAACATCAGACACACGTGACAACAAGGATGGGCATGAAGAGCACTGTGTTAAGTAAAATAAGCCAGATGCTGAAGAACAAATACCGTACAGGATTCCACTTACAAAGGGCACCTGGAACAGTCAGATTCACAGGGACAGCAAGTAGAATGGCGGCTGTCAGGGGCTCGGGGAGCAGAGAATGGGGACTTAGTTAACGGGTACAGGGCTTCTGCATTCTAAGTTTTGGAAATACAGAGTGTGGTGATGGTTGCATAAGAATGTGAATGTAGGGGCGCCTGGGTGGCTCAGTGGGTTAAAGCCTCTGCCTTCAGCTCAGGTCATGATCCCAGGGTCCTGGGATTGAGCCCCGCATCGGGCTCTCTGCTCGGCGGGGAGCCTGCTTCCCCCCCCCGCCCCGCCTGCCTCTTTGCCTACTTGTGATCTCGGTCTGTCAAATAAATAAATAAAATCTTAAAAAAAAAAAAAAAGAAT
>PISX010006749.1:72417-94766 GCA_004024625.1 Mellivora capensis | reverse complement strand
TATTTGTTCTTCCAATCCAGGAGCATGGAACATTTTTCCATTTCTTTGTGTCTTCCTCAATTTCTTTCATGAGTACTTTATAGTTTTCTGAGTATAGATTTTTAGCCTCTTTGGTTAGGTTTATTCCTAGGTATCTTACAGTTTTGGGTGCAATTGTAAATGGGATTGACTCCTTAATTTCTCTTTCTTCTGTCTTGTTTGTTGGTGTATAGAAATGCAACTGATTTCTGTGCATTGATTTTATATCCTGACACTTTACTAAATTCCTGTACAAGTTCTAGCAGTTTTGGAGTGGAGTCTTTTGGTTTTCCACATATAGTATCATATCATCTGCAGAGAGTGATAGTTTGACTTCTTCTTTGCCAATTTGGATGCTTTTAATTTCTTTTTGTTGTCTGATTGCTCAGGTTAGGACATCTAGTACTATGTTGAATAGCAGTGGTGATAATGGACATCCCTGCTGTGTTCCTGACCTTAACGGAAAAGCTTTCAGTTTTTCTCCATTGAGAATGATATTTGTGGTGGGTTTTTCATAGATGGCTTTGATGATATTGAGGTATGTGCCCTCTATCCCTAAACTTTGAAGAGTTTTGATCAGGAAGGGATGCTGTACTTTGTCAAATGCTTTTTCAGCATCTATTGAGAGTATCATGAGGTTCTTGTTCTTTCTTTTATTAATGTGTTGTATCACATTGATTGATTTGCGGATGTTGAACCAACCTTGCAGCCCTGGAATAAATCTCACTTGGTCGTGGTGAATAATCCTTTTAATGTACTGTTGGATCCTATTGGCTAGTATTTTGGTGAGAATTTTCGCAACTGTGTTCATCAAGGATATTGGTCTGTAATTCTCTTTTTTGATGGGATCCTTGTCTGGTTTTGGGATCAAGGTGATGCTGGCCTCATAAAATGAGTTTTGAAGTTTTCCTTCCATTTCTATTTTTTGGAACAGTTTCAGGAGACTAGGAATTAATTCTTCTTAAATGTTTGGTAGAATTCCCCCGGGAAGCCGTCTGGCTTTTGTTTGTCTGGAGATTTTTGATGACTGTTTCAATCTCCTTACTGGTTATGGGTCTGTTCAGGTTTTCTATTTCTTCCTGGTTCAGTTGCGGTAGTTTATATGTCTCTAGGAATGCATCCGTTTCTTCCAGATTGTCAAATTTGCTGGCATAGAGTTGCTCATAATATGTTCTTATAATTGTTTGTATTTTATTTCTCGTATACTTTTGAAGGGTGGTTTTATCAGATATGCAGTTCTTGGCTTTAGTTTTTTTGGAAGCACTTTGAAAGTTATTCATTGCCATTATGGAAGAGAGAATTTTCAAAAGTCCTTAACTCTTCCGTTTTCAGTGATGTCACCCTCAGGCAATTTTTAATCTGGGAGAATCAGAATGGCATGAGTTGAAGGTTGGATATATTTTCTTAATTTCGTTCCATTCTGACTTAGAATTAATATCTTTTTCCCTTTTTAGAGTCTGGAGAAATCACACTTAGGAACCAGCCTGCTTGGATGTAAATTCTAATTCGGCTACGTAATACCCTTATGACCTTGGTCAAGTTACTTTCCTTTGCTGTAGTGTCTTCATCAGTAAAAAATGGGTGTAATGATAGTACCTACCAATAGAGCTGTGAGAATTTGAAAAGTATGATCTATGTAATGTACTTAGAACAATAGCGTATAATAAGCACTCAATAAGATCACCTGTTTTTGGAAGTTATGATGTTAAAAATTTTAGTGTGACTTTTTAATTTAGTTTTGAATGTATCATGCAGATATCAAGGATCTTTTAACTTTCCAGTGAATGTAAGTTTAAAAATACTATCAAAAAATTATAAAATAGGGACGCCTGGGTGGCTCAGTTGTTTAAGCGGCTGCCTTCGGCTCAGGTCATGATCCCAGCGTCCTGGGATCGAGTCCCACATCGGGCTCCTTGCTTGGCAGGGAGCCTGCTTCTCCCTCTGCCTCTGCCTGCCACTCTGTCTGCCTGTGCTCGCTCTCTCTCTGACAAATGAATAAATTAAAAAATTAAAAAAAAATTATAAAATATATTTTTATGTTACTATACAAATATAAGTCTAATAAAATATACATTTCTTATATGTTGTTATTATGTATTAAAAAATAAATGGGAAGCCCAGATAAAGTTTAATGAAGAAAGCTCCTATTGTGTTTATTATTTATATTATTATCTGTTTATTATTAGGTTAATAATAATGAAATGGTTGCATTACAACGAGAGCCCAATAATCCCTATGATAAGAATGCAATTAAAGTAAACAATGTAAATGGAAATCAGGTTGGCCATTTAAAGAAAGATCTTGCAGCTGCCTTGGCCTATATCATGGACAACAAATTGGCACAGATTGAAGGGTAATGTATTTTCAGAGTTTAGTTTTAATATTTAGAGGTTGTGATCTTTGAATTTGTTAAGAGGCTATAGAGTTGCCCTAACAACTTTTGTCACTATGTCTTTATTATGTGTTAATAAATGTGTTAATTCTTTTCCCACCTGCCTCTACTACCCCAGCCATGAAACAACTATTCCCTTACTTTTCTACTAAATTATTACCACGGAGAATAATAGACTTTGGCTTAAATATTAGGAAGTCCACACCATGTGTCCAAACCTTTTAGTGCATCGATTGGGAGTTTGAAAGTGTTTGCTTAAATCAGAGGTTGTAAACTAGTAGCCTGTGATCATATGTAAGTGAGTTTCATTTTGCCTACATAGTGTTTTATAATTTTCCATTCATTTCTAATATTCAAATATCTGGATATTCTGCATTTTATAAGTTAATTTTTTACCTAATGTAAAAATTATTTATGTAGATTTCTCTTGACAAATGGAAGATCTGACATTCATTTTCAAAGGACATCAGTTGACTGGAACAGAGTACCAGCTGCTACTTTAGGCAAGGCCTATACGCTCCCAGTTCTACCACCCCTTCCTTTTTTAAAACTCCCAGTCTCCTTGGTTACCGTTTTTTCTCTTTTAGGCAATTAGTCTGTGATCTCAACTTTAAGTATGGAATGTTTAGAATATGAAAAGGTGAGGTTGGATGATAAATACTGAGTAATGTCTTCTCACTTCTTTTCTCCATTCTCAGTTCATTAAATTTTTTGGATATTGAGAATAAATTTTAAGTGAATTCTGGGTCAAAAATACAGTTGACCCTTGACCAACATGGGTTTGACCTGTATGGTTCCACTTAAATGCAGATTTTTAAAAAATAAATGCAGTATAGTACTGTGAATGTGTTCTGTCTTCTTTATGATTTTGTGAATGTTTTCTTTAGCTTACTTTAAGAACACAGTCTCTCATGCATATAACCTACAAAATATGTGTTAACTATGTTATTGGTAAGGCTTACAATAGGCTATTTGTAGTTAAGATTTTAGGGTGTCAAAGGTTATATGTGGATTTTTGACTGCATATGGGGTCAGTGTCCCTAAACCCCATGTTGTTAAGGGTCAGACGTAGTTCTTGCAAATCATTCCCCATTCTCCCAGAATTGGTTGCTACCCTCAGTGGTTCTGTTAGTGAAAGCTCTACCTCAATTAAACTTACTATTGTACATATCTTACAATCTCAATTATAGGTTATCCTGCTTTATTTCATCTTTCAGTTTCTTCTGACTTTCTGTTCCAAAAACAGAGGAACAGAAAGTGATTGTTGTTGATACCATCCCTGGACTACTTCTGTCTTTCTAGTTTGCCCATATAGTTCCTTCTTATTTCACTTCATTGCAAAATTTGAATGAGATGCTTACAATATTTAATAGTCACATTCTTAATGGAAATAAAAAATAAAATATTTCTAATTTTCTCTCTTTTTTTTTTTCTCTTAAATATAATAGGGTTGTTCCTTTTGGTGCAAACAATGCTTTTACCATGCCTCTCCATATGACTTTTTGGGGAAAAGAAGAACATAGAAAAGCGGTTTTAGATCAGTTGAAGAAGCATGGATTTAAATTGGGTCCTGCACCAAAAAGTAGGTTTAGAGTTTAAGCTCCTATTTTTTTGCTGTTGTAAGATTTAGGAATTGTAAAACATTTCTTCTCTTGAGAAATAATTTGAGTTTGTTTGGCTAAACTGATTTGTGTGTTGAAGGCTCTAAGTTGTAACTCAGAAATCTTTTTAAGGAAATACCTGATTTTTTTTCTCTTTATTTTGAAATTACTATAGCTTCATAGGAAGGGGTGTGCGTGTGTGTGTGTGTGAACATGTACACACACACACTATGTACAAAGAGGTCCTGTATTCCCTTCCCTAGGTTTCCCCAATGATAATATCTGTAAATCACTGATTTTAAACTTCATCTTTGAAAAAGACAAAAAGAATCTCCCAATAGGAAATGAAGAACTATTATTTATTTGGCAAGAGTTTGTTAAAAAATGTGGAATTATTTTAACAATGTATTTTTTAATGACTTTTAGTTTTTTTGTGTTTTTTTTTTTCAAGATTTCATTCATCTATTTGACAGAGAGAGAGATCACAAGTAGGCAGAGAGGCAGGCAGAGAGAGGAAGGGAAGCAGGCTCCCCGCCAAGCAGAGAGCCCGACATGGGGCTTGATCCCAGGACCCCCGGATCAGGACCTGAGCTGAAGGCAGAGGCTTTAACCTACTGAGCCACCCAGGCACCCCTGACTTTTAGTTTTTTAAAAAATCTTTTCAATATTATTTAGAACACAAGTTCTAAAAGTCACTTACTAAAAGATAATTCATTTGATGATTTTATTCTTTTCATTTTGTAAATTACAGCTTTAGGATTCGGTTTAGAAAGTAGTTGGGGCTCTGGAAGAGCTGGACCAAGCTATAGTATGCCAGTTCATGCTGCAGTACAGATGACAACTGAGCAGGTATGCTGCTTTTTTATTTTATAATCTAAAAGTGAATTTTAAATGTTGAAGATAATGTTTAAAAGAATAAGATAAATATGTATGTGCTAGTATTTGTGATCTTCAGAAATGTTAAGTTATGAAACATGTTATAGAATATATATTAAAAACATTTTTTTTTTTTAAGATTTTATTTGAGAGAGCAAGTGAGGGCAAGCACAAGCAGGTGGGAGGGGCAGAAGGGAGAGAGAAGCAGACTCCTTGCTGAGCAGGGAATCTGATATGGGGCTCAATCCCAAGACCCTGAGATAATGACCTGAGCTAAAGGCAGATGCTTAACTAACTGAGCCACCCAGGCGTGCCTATGTTAAAAACTTTTATGTGAAAAGAAAGCAGTGATAAGGAATGCGTACACATTCGTACATATATTAAAACACATACATTGTTGTATGTGTGTGGGATGCTTTAGTATGTTTTGATGTTTTTATATTATTTGGATTTTTTAAAATGTTCAAATATTATAAAAAATTGAAGCTTGAAACTTGTTTCAGTAAGTTTGCAAATGGAATGCAAAAAAAATTCTAAATCTTAGGCATTAGTGTAGTTCTTACTTTGTCTAATTTGTAATCTAAGATACTATTAGGCTAAGTTAATTTGGGAAAAAAAGAATATAAAATAAATTAATGGAGAACAGTCTATAAATATGTCAGGTTTTTTTTTTTTTGGTCTCTACCTATCTCTGTTAGCTCTTTTGTCTTGTAATTATCATATTTTACCTGCTTGTTATTAGTAGGCTTGAGCCTGTGTCTGGTGGGTAAACCCCAGGTTACCTCTCTAACTTTTTTGATATGGCCTGATTTCTTCTGGGCTACTGCTTTGTAGTCATGTGCTTATTTATAAAAGTAATTATAACACATGTTGTTACAGAATTAGATTAGATCAGTTTAAAGAACCAACTAAATTAGCATAAGATAAAAATCATCTATTAATATTTCGCAGCACATAGCAAGTTGTTTGCAGTAATAGTAAATGAAGTGTCATTGACGTAGGAAAAAAGTCAAATAAATGTACCTGGTAGGATCTGACAAAATGTTTTGAATACAATTAATAGAATCACAGAATTGCAATGGCAGAAGGAACCTTAGAGACTCTAAATCTGAATTATCCCTTTCATTTTATAAGAGTGAGATATAGGCAATAAGGGTTAAATCTCTTGCCCAGTGTTATGTACAGATTTGTGACAGAGCTGTGACAAACCCTAGATTTATCTCATCCGTATTCTTTTTTTTTTAAGATTTTATTTATTTATTTGACAGATCACAAGTAGGCAGAGGCAGGCAGAGAGGAGGGAGAAGCAGGCTCCCCGCTAAGCAGAGAGCCGGATGCGGGGCTCATTCCCAATACCCTAAGATCATGACCTGAGCTGAAGGCGGAGGCTTAACCCACTGAGCCACCCAGGCGCCTCTCATCCGTATTTTGATTGTAACACAGTTCCTCTTACACCTAAAGCTTCTATTCATTCTGCCTTCAGTGAGCAGTGTAGCAACTCAAAGAATGTGTTAGATATCTTTTGGTATTCAAATATTTTAATTAATTAAATGATTTGAAAGCTCTGAATTAAGTGAAATTATTTTAATTGGTTTGTTCCATGATGTTTTTTTTTCTTTTTTTTTTTCATGATGTTTCTTGTTCCTGTTTTTTGTAGCTTAAAACAGAATTTGACAAATTGTTTGAAGATTTAAAAGAAGATGATAAAACTCATGAAATGGAACCAGCTGAGGTACTAAGCCAATATTTTCTACTTATTTATTTATGTATTTATTTATTTAACTTTTAAAAATATTTAGAAAGGGAGAGAGCATGCTTATGTGAGATAGAGGGAAGGGGCAGAGGGAGACAGAGAGAGAATCTCAAGCAGACTCTCTGAGTGTGGAGCTTGATGTGGGACTCAATCCCATGACACCAAGATCATGACCTGAGCCAAAATCAAGAGTCAGACACTTAACCCTCTGAGATCAGTCTACAAATACATCAGTTTTTTGTTTTTTTTTTTGTCTCTACCTATCTCTGTTAACCTTTTTGTCTTGTAATTGTAGTTATCATATTTTACCTGCTCTTTATTAGTAGAGCTTGAGCCTTTTGTCTGGTGTGTAAACCCCAGGTTACCTCTCTAACTTTTTTGATTTGGCCTGATTTCTTCTGGGTCACTCAGGCACCCCCCAGTATTTTTTATTTAGAACTATTGGGAATTTTAAAATACACTGTTAATCTGTGTAGTTCTTAGCACAAGATCAAGTGTTTTCCAGAATCTGCATGGAGAAAAAGAGAAGACTGGTTTTATTTCTATTTAAGACCTTCCTTTTATTTATAGGCTGTTGAAACACCATTGCTTCCACATCAAAAACAAGCTCTAGCTTGGATGGTTTCACGGGAAAACAGTAAAGACCTTCCACCATTTTGGGAACAGCGAAATGATTTATACTATAACACAATAACAAATTTTTCTGAGAAGGACCGACCAGAAAATGTCCATGGAGGAATTTTAGCTGATGATATGGGTTTGGTAATTAATTTTTTTTCTTGAGTCAATAAAATTTTATTTTGTAATTATGATTTTATAGAAGGTAATTTTGAAGTAGATAATGTTGGTGCCAGTGTGGGACTAGATTTCACTTTTCAGTATAGAATAATTTTCTCTATGTCTTTAACTTAAAATGAGGCTATATTTTTTTGTTTTGGTTTATTTTGTTAAGGTACAATTAATACAGTATTGTATTACAATACAATATTCATACAATAATGTATGAATGTATTTTCAGTTTTCTTTGGAAATTCGAGGTAGCTTATCTTTCATGGATCTTTACAAAAGGGAGAGAAAGACAACAATGTTATATGGAATTGTATTCTATCACAGTATTATGATAAACAGAGTATTAAATATATATTTGTGATTCCTTACACAGTTTTAATACTTTGTGGTCTCAGTAACCATTACATTCTTAAAAATTTTTGACAGTCCCAAAGGGCTTTTTGCATTTGTGTGTTATATCAATATTTATAGTATTAGATATTAAAGTAAAAATTTTGAAGTTAGTAATTTAAAAACAATAGTTAATAAACTCATTATTTATTAACATACATAGCATATTTTTAAATGAAAAGGGACTATTCCAAAACAAAAATAATTTTGATAAGACTGGCATTGTTTTACATTTTTGCAAATCTCTTTAATGTTTGGCCCAAGAGATGAATTCTGAGTCCTCATAACTGCTTTTTCATTCATTCTGTTGATAAGGTGTTTTGATATAGGTACATAAGGATAGTTCTCACACAGATATGTAGTTGGGGAACATAAGGAGTATCTTAATAGTCTTTTTAGATAACTGTGTGTAATTCTTTGGTATAACAAAATTAAGCCAAGTATTAGTTTATTAAAGGATAACAGTTACAACATGGAACTTAAAATGGTATGAGTGAGCTTTTTGTACATTGTACATCGTACATGCATTAAAATCCATTGGTGTAGCTTGCACATTGAATGAATATTGCGCTTATGCATAGTTTTATAACATCAGGCATTGCTTATTTGGAAAATACTGGTTCATTGAGTTACACAGATCTGCCAGATGTTGATACATTTCATTATATAGTATCAAAAGTTTATATTCTTTGATAGTACTGATAATCTTATTAGAAAGGCATTTACATTTTGGGAAGCTGCTGTGCTCATGATGTCAGATACAAGTTTTAACCCACTGAGCCACTCAGGCGCCCCCAGATACTATTTTTCCAACATTTTAATTTTTGCTTGAAGTTTCATATTTTATCACTTACAACAAATCTGTGAATTATTTTCCCTTGAAGGTAGCTGTACTTTGTTAATTTTTCAAAAACGTTTGCCACTCAGTCTTGAATAACTGTTGGTCATTCTTTTAAGTAAAAATAGTGATGCATGGTGCTAGTTGAGCTTATAACCTCAGTCTCACAAGTCATTTTTCTCTAGATAACCCTCATATTTTGGTGTGGAGCAAGAGGATTTTGATGTGCTCTTCCCATCTTGTTATACTTATGAATATTTACATGTATACTTGAGGTAAAATTTAATAAAAGTTATGTGTACTGCTTCATCAAGAATATTCTCATAGAATATTCTTATAACTAGAATTTTTTTTTTTTGTAATACGTGAGTATGTGGCAGCCAAGAATACAATGACCACTAGTATGATGTAGTGCCAGCTGCTTTGTTTTCATGCTAAGGCACCAGCGGTTTTGTCCATAATTCCCTTTTGTGGCATTACTATAGATATCAACACAAATAAGGTCTTAGCAGTATTATGAAAATAGATTTGTACATGCTGCTGAGAGGATCCTGGGAAACTCTAGGACCTGTGGGCTACACTTAGAAAACTGCTGCTTTAACTGTTTTAAAATTGCCAAAGAGTTATTTCTGTATTGCTAATTATAAACTTAGCTATGGAAAATAATGAAAAGTTACATGCTTCTATTTAAGAAAAATGCACAAGAAATATGTCGTTTATGCTTTATTGATAAGTTAAAGCTTTTAAGTCTTAACAGTGATCTTTAAATGAAATTTAATAAAATTATCTCATGTGCGTACTGGAATTACTAATCATTTAATTAGCTCTGAACTTCACGGCAAGCAAAGTTGTAGTTTCATGATAAAGTTATTAGTTCAGGGTTAAACATCTTTTAATAGTCTTTCAGTAGAATGACGTTTCTCAGGGATGCTTATAATATTTTATAGAGTAAACCATTTAATAATTCTTAGTAATACAGTGTGGGAAAGCATTTCTTAATCAATAAAGTACTTTTTATTAATACGTAGATTATTTAATACAATAGTATGCTTCTGTGGCCTTGAATGCTATTTTGCCCACTTGATTTTAAAATTGGTTTTGGAATGTTCTCTGGTTAAGTAGGTTTCAGAATCTGACCATTTGTCTTTTAAAAACATTTTTAAAGGGCAAAACTCTGACAGCCATTGCAGTTATTCTTACCAACTTCCATGATGGCAAACCTCTTCCTATTGAAAGAATTAAAAAAAGTCAGCTGAAGAAGGTAAAGTATGAGTGTGTTTTCTCCGAAGTCCCTGGTTCATTTTAATTTTGTCATTAAAAAATAATTTGCCAAAAAATTGATAATATCCGGTGTTTTTAGAGGAATGATGAATGGCCTCTCTTATGTGTTGCTGTAAGAGTGAAAGTTGGGTACTATGTTCTTAAGTTTAATTGGGTAATATATATCAAGAATCCTAAAAGCGTTTATAATCTGTGACTCAGTAGTGCCATTTCAGAGAAATTATGCAAAGAAGTTATCAGAGGGGTGCTTGGGTGGCTTTGTCAGTTAAGCATCTGACTCTTGATTTTAGCCCAGGTCTTGACATCAGGGTTGTGAGTACAAGCCCTGTGTTGGGCTCCACACTGGGCATGGAGCCTACTTAAAAAAGTTAATTTGTTTAAAAAAATAAAGAAGTAAGTAAATCATCAGAAATCCATTTTTTTCCAGAGATTTAAAGGCAGAAAAGAAACTGCTCTCAATAAGTTATATAGCCTTAAAATTTAATATTTTACAACTATAAAATCCTATGTTTGAAGAACATGTATTTTTATATTTCTTAGTTAAAAGAAAAAAAGAGGCCAGGGACACATTTGTGAATAGAGCTGAGTCTTATTTTATTTATTTATTTTTATTTATTTTTAATATTTCATTTATTTATTCGAGAGAGAGTGAGACAATATGCATGACTTGGGGAAGGAGCAGAGGGAGAGGGAGGAGCAGACTCCTGGCTGATCAGGGAACCAGATGCAGGACTCAATCCCAGGATTCTGGGATCATGATCTGAGCTGAAGGCAGACACTTTAACTGACTGACCTACCCAGGTGCCCCGGGTCTCATTTTAGAAAGGTGTATTTATGTATGTATGAGTCTAAATGTAGTCATGCATAGTGACAATCATGTCCTAGTGATGATAACAAGGGCGACTTTCTTGATACTTAATTTATATATATTTTTACATACCGCATATAAACATACTTCTCAGTTTCTAAGAATAAAAAATGAATTAGTTTTATGGAAAAATAAATATTAGAATGAAACAGTTATTTTCTATTTTCAATTTAAAATTCAAAGAACTTAAAATAGGGAATAACAGCAAAAGGCATATACAAAATACCTCTTTTTAAAAATTTTTTTTACATGTTTTGACTTAATTGTTGACTTTTTTTTAAACTACTGCTCTTCTAATTTTTTAGTTTTCAAAGAGGCTGTGTATCAGTTTCCTGCCACTGTTTATTCAGAGTCTGTATTACTAATTTCTGCACCTTGGTTGCATTTCCTACTTTGTACTTTTGTTGGAGTTTAACTCTATTGTCAAATATCTGGGATTCAGTTCCTTACCATGAGTAGTTTTGATACTCTATATCCTGTTTTTCTTACATTTTGTTATTAAAACAGAACACCACCACAGCAAGACAACTTTCAGCTTCATTAGCTATTATTAGCTTAAAAAATTATCTATTATCAGTAACGCCTACCCCCAGCCCCAAAAATCAGCCATGCATTTAAGGTGTTATATAGCAGGAAGGTGTTAATGTTTCTGGTTTGTCAAATTTATTGAAATTGATGCTGAAAGTGTGATTTCCAGCGAAGAATTTATTGCAACAAAAATATTACACAGTTTTAAATAGATTTAGCTAGTCCAAGCTTATAGAGTGAAATGTCATTGATTTAAGTTCCATTAGTTTGGAGTGTAATATGACTTGATAGGTTTGGACGTTGTAGAAGACTTCATTTTGAACTCTGTGTAGAAAAAACTTGCTGAGCAAAATCATTTCATATAAAAGAATTAATGAGGGGCTCCTGGGTGGCTCAGTGGGTTTAGCTTCTGCCTTCAGCTCAGGTCATGATCTCGGTCCTGGGATCGAGCCCTGCATCGGGCTCTCTGCTGAGCAGGGAGCCTGCTTCCCTCTCTTTCTGCCTGTCTCTCGGCCTACTTGTGATCTATCACTCGCTCTCTCTCTGTCAAATAAATAAATCAAATCCTTTTTTTTTTTTTTTTTAAGATTTGATTTATTTATTTGACAGAGACACAGCGAAAGAGGGAACACAAGCAGAGGGAGTAGGAGAGGGAGAAGCAGGCTTCCTGCTGAGCAGGGAGCCCGTTGTAGGGCTCAATTACAAGACCCTGGGAACATGACCTGAGCCAAAGGCAGACACTTAATGACTGAGCCACCCAGGCGCCCCTAAATAAATAAAATCTTAAAAAAAAAAAAAAAAAAAGTAATGAGCATCCTTTATTTGTGGATAAACTGTTAGGTTCTTTTTTTCATTTGTTTAATGAATGGTTGAACTAATTATTGAAGAGGAGTAAGTACATGGAACATTTGATGAAAAGCAATTTTAGTATCAGTTTCTTATACCGGGTATTGTATATTAAGTGATGAATCACTTCAGTTCTACACCTGAAACTAATATTATACTATTAACTAACTGGAATTTAAATGAAAACTTGGAGAAAAAAATAAGATCATTTATAGAGCTTGTGAAAAAAAAAGGAAAGAAAGGAAAGAAAAAAAAAGGAAAGTTATCATAAATAACTGTTATGATAAAAATGGCAATTTCGGACTGCAGTGTGTTAATTTTGTAACAGCTGTGCAGTCTTAATGTAAATATTTGACAATGATTAAAATAAAATATCCTCAGCTCTGAAAAAAATACTGAAAAATACTGAAAAAAAATATTTAGACTCATACCATTAGAAGGGGATGGATCTTTTCATCTACATTTTTAGTAAAACTTGTAGGATTTTAGATGTTTCGAATTGTATTTTTTTAATACTAAAATTATCCTTTCTTATCCCAATCTCAGCAAAAATTACTTTGCACTCCTGCCCCCCAGTCCTAATATCTACTTGATATGACTTAATCATCTGCCTTTCTTTTTTTTAATGGGAAGAATTAAATTTACCCCAATTGGCATTTGTCATTTGTACCTACAGAATGAAGTTAAGAATTAAAGATGAGAGGAACCCTACCGTTTTAGACTCATTTAAAAATATTTTTACAAAGAACTGTAAATTTTTGCTTCTACAGAAATTTTGGTATTCATGTATTCTATATGTACACTGACATATTTTGAAACAAAGGGATATACATGAAGGAAAAAAGAAAAAGTCAGGGTTGGCAAGAAAATCTCTAATAGAGAATGATAGGAGGTACTCTGAAACCTGTACTCTTGTGTCTACCTGCCTTGGCAGTTCTGGACAACAAGGATGGCAGTGGCAGCCTCATTAAAGATAAGTTATTTACTGAGTAGGGACTCTTGGTTAAAAGTTAGTAGTCTGAGAATTCCTTTTAATTCTAAAGTAAATTTCCATTTCATGTTTAATGTTTCTTATAGTAATTATATGCCATTTATAATTGAGTTTTGCTATTTGTATTCCTTTTGAACAGATAAAGACCAACTAGTTTTCTCTTTTGAGATACCTGTGAAAACATTTTTAATCTGTTTATTTTTCCTCTTCACTTAATGCACCTCCCTGCATTGCTCCAGAATGGAGTACCAATCTAAGTAATCTTTAATATGTAAAGTAAAGCAATATAAAGGATGCATTTTAAGTTTATTTAAAATTGACAGCAGTGCTATGTAAGAAATATGCCTTTTCATCCAGGAGTGTAATGTTAACGATCAATCTATGAAACTTGGAGGAAACAATACCAGTGAAAAGGCAGATGGACTAATCAAAGGTAAAGTTTACTTTTGAACATGATCCTGTATTTACATTTTTCCAGTCTGGTGATGTAATTCGAGCTCTGGCTTTGTAGTACGTAAAAATTTTAGGATCTCTTCTAAGAATCTCATGAGAACTGGTAGTCAGGAAAAATTTCATCAAGGAGGTCATGATGGAATTGGGTGGTTGTACACCTGTTAGAGAAGCTGAGGAGAACATTTTGGTTGAGAAGAAATTACAGGAAAGGGCAATAAAAACAAAATAATAGGAACATAAAGCATATTTTGTTCTGAGACCTCAGAGTAATTTATGGTAATTGTAATATACATGGACAATAGCAGATAAGGGTAGAAAGATAGGTAAGAGCCAAATTGTAAAGTAGAGGAGAAATGAAAAGAGATCTCTGGATTTAGCAGTTACATAGCTGATTTAGCAGTAAATGACCTTCACAAAGTTAATCTTTGAAGATTGGTTAGAGTAGAGCAAAACCAGAAACATTTTAAGATCAGTAGGTGAAGACTTGGAAATAGCAGTTGTTATTTGTTATGTGTTTTGCTAAGTTTGAAATAGAAATGGAAAAATAGTTGGAGGTGAAGACACAATTGAAAGAAATCCATGGATAGGAAGAGATTTTGGGTACCACGTAGAGAATTTGTAGGCCTCTGTGGGGGCAGTGAGATCAAGAGAATAAATAGGTGAGTTAATGTTAGAAGGAAAGGAAGTAAGGTTGATGGAAAATATAGATAATTGAGGGAATAAAAGGTAGGAAAATTAGGGGTTTATAGAAGATAGCATTCGATTTTCTTTGTGAAGTAGATCATCATCTGGGAGTCATAGGAGTTAAGAATCTAAGCACAGGTTCCAGTATGGTGTAGACCTTTGTGGTGAGTGGGTAGAGAGAGGAGCTGGCCGATTGAAAGAACAAGAATGAAGATATTTAAAAAGTTGAACTACTGATTTGGAAAACCATGGTTTTAAGGATACTGCTAGTAGTCAAGACAATTTACTAATACTCTGTATATTTGTCCTTTTCTTAGAAATGAAAGGATCTAGATGTAGTGGAGAACCCAGTATTTCAGATGTCAAGGGAAAGAATAAATATCCCAAGTCAGAATTGTCTAGCTCCCGCCCCAAAAGGTAAACTTTGCTATGGTTTGATTGTATATAATGTTTGTTTAAACGCTTTCTCTATTTTCTTAGATATAGGAGAGAAATATGACCATTTATCTCAGGTATATAGTTCTTTCAAATTCATTCTGTTACTTGAAACTTCCAAAATCACTGACTTAGGCAGGTAGGTGTTCTCATTTTATAGGTGAAGAAAAGTAATACTAATCTATGAAATAAGTGAATTGGTAGTTTTTAATAATTACTTATCTTTCTACCACCTTTTTTCTATCTCTTTCACATAGGAACTAAGATCTAGCTCCTAAGTTTTTTTTGTTGTTGTTGATTTTAGAAGAGTTTTTATATTTTGAGGGGATGAAAACAGACAGCTATTAGATGATTTGATAGAACCGCTCTTTGCTCATTGCAGTTGTCATTTCACCTTTAGAAATAAGACGTGATGAGGTTTTTTTATGAAGAGTATTATATTAACGTAAACTAGAGGGAGAATTTGAATAAAATACATGATGCTCCTCTGATCTTAACTTGAATCTGTTAACTTTATAAATTTCATTTACCCTCAGAAGTAGGTCTACATATTTGGCTTTTTGTATATTGTCTGCCATAATATCTGTAGGTGGGATCACAAAACCGAGTCTGTATTAGCTAGTCCAGTAAGGATCTCAAAACTAGGGCTTTGTTAATTGTTTTCTGTCATTAATACCTGTCTAAACTGAGCACAAAACCAGGACTCCTCAGTTTCTTGTATAGATCTAAAATCTTACAACTCTGAACTGACCACGAGCATGAGAACAGCACTGTTAGATTCACCAAATAAGATATAAAGGACATGGAAATAGTAATGAGGCCGTGGAGGAAAAAGTAATAACTAACACACATAGGATAGTTAATACATGTACGTTTACTGTGCAACAGGCATTGTTTTAGGGACATTGCATATAGTAACACATCTTATGAAGTGAATTGTATTTTTATTTCTGTTTGGCAAATGAGGAAACAGGCATAGAAGAATATTAAGTGACTTCCCTAAAGTCACATAGCAAATAAGTAAGGGAATAGAAATTTGTATCTAGGCAGTCTGACTCCAAAGTCCATTATTTTTAGGTGCTTAACCACTGTAATATACTGTTTCTACACAAAATACATAAAATTTTTCATTGTAAGAGAATTGCATTTTTGCATCTTAGCTGCTCATTTCATTATATTAGAAGTATTTTCTTTGATAAGAGTTACTTTTTAGTTCTAGTTTTATATAGATGTTTTGTTTGAATTGCCAAATATTAAGCTTAGTATTAAAAATGAGTTATTTTTAGGATGGTTGACTTTTTCAAATTTAATAACAGTGGTACTGTATTTTGTATAGTAAATGCATCTGCATATAAAAGCAAAATGCTTTTAGCAAATTTTACATTCACTTGTCAAATTTTCCTTGAAATTTTTTCAGAAGACAAACAGGCAACACAGAAGCATTTGTACTGCATGTATTAAACTGATGTTTTCATATCCCATTTTGTTTTGGTTTGAAAAAATTTGTGTATACTTCTATTTTAGAAGAAAAACTGCTATCCAGCACACTGAAAGCAGTGATTCAGAGGAAAATGACATAAGTGAATTGCCACAGAAAATGAAAGGTAGTATGAAATGGATTTGATTTGATAATGTGTCTTACATTCTAATTTCCTAGTGCGACTGTTTTTGTATTTCATTTTGTTGTAGGGAAACTGAAAAATGCACAGTCTGAGACTAAAAGAGTAAAAGGTATGTATATAAATCTCAGTATCCATAATCTACACTTAAGGATTACTTAAAGTAAAACTCCATAGGTTTATATTTCTCTAGTTTGGATTCTTTGGTAATATGTCTTACACTTGATTGCTGTTTACACTTATCAAGGGTGGTAAATGAGGCAAATTGAAAGATTAATTTCAAATTAAAATCTAGCAGAAATACTTTAAACAAAGTAATTTTTGCTACTTATAAAATGACTCCACTAAAACCTTATGTGAGTAAATTATAAAAGTTGGGTGGGAGCTCCTTCTTGGTGTTAGTACTTTGTTCACTTTGTCATATAGATGTAAAAATAACCAGTGAGTATCATTACTTTTTCCTATACCTTTAAAACACAACTCTTTCTTTTCTTGTAAACTAGATCATACTGTATTACTAGTTAGTTGAGAAATTATATTGTATTTGGAAAATTACTCATTACCACCAGCTGATAATATGAAAATTTGGCAGCCTCATCATTAGAAGTCAAACATCCGTTTCCTTGAAAATATTCTTCCACCTGGAAGCTGAATCACTTTGTATATGGTTGCTCCTGCTTTCACATCTCTTCCTCAAGAGAAGCAACACTTTATGACAAGTGACTACATTCCTTTGTTGAGCAGGAATGATATGCTTGTGTCAAGCAATTTTGGTCAGCAGATATTTTGGGGTTTTTTGGATAATATACACTCTTAAGATTTGGAGTATGAAAGTGTTATTTTTTATCCTCAGGAGGTACTTGTACCTCAGCATAGGAAAGAATAAGTTTCCAAATATCTTAATGATTCTTTGGTTTTATTTCAGCAGGATCTTCTAAGGCTAAAGAAGATACAGAGTTTGCATGTGCACTTACTTCATCTACCCCTGCAACAAAAAGGAGAATGTTGAAAAAGGGTCAGTAAATTTCATGGTTTTTTAGCTTTTGTTTTTCAACATAAAAATTTTTTAATGACAACAGTTAAGAGAACGTGTACAAGAAGTTTAGAAAGTAGAGAAAAGAAAAAGATAATTCCATTTTTCCTGGAAGTGCATGTTTATATGTTCTCCTAGTACCTTTTCTTATTCTATTTATTTTAGTTAGGTAAAAAAATAGATGGAAAAGAGGTCCTTAACTCATCTGAGTAACAGAAATGTTTTCTTCTAGTGAAGGCCCAGAGCAATTGATGGCTCTTTACAACCTAATTTATTTGAACTTATTTAAATTATAATAAAGACTCAGTTCTTGGTATGAGTAGAATTTTTCATTTATGAAAGTTAGTCATCTTTATTATTTATATTTTGCAGTTCAGAGGAAAACATTGTATAAGAATCTAAATATTTGAGAAGGAAAGAGTTTGAGAACCCTAAGGTTAAGGAAATCTGGGTCTAGTTATTCTATCTCTGTAACTTAGTCTCCTATATCTTACATGTTGGGGATATACCATGCAGAAGTCTATTTTTATGGAGATTATGTCTAATGATGGGAAAACATAAATAAGGGAATACATAATTTTAATTAATGGGAATTTTGAATAAAATAAAGGAGGATAGTGAAACAATGATTGATGAAAGGGTCCTGTTGAAGGAGATGATATTTGACCCAACACAGAATGATGAAAAAAGAGCTAACTTTTGGTCTGAGAATCAATTAATTGAATTGAAAATATAGGCATTTCAGATAGAATACTCTTGACCCTAATTTTAGAAATTTTAAGAAACATGGAATTCTTTTTTTGAGGTAAATTTAGAATTAAGTTCATCTCAAAAAGTTCTTTCTTGTAGGCTCATAACATAATTTCTACTATAGTAGAAGAGAAAAACTTTAAAGTTATAGCTGTGAAAAAAAAAAGTAACCACATTTCTGAAAGAAAAACAGAATAGAAACAAAAATCAGTGAGTGGAGACAGAAATGATAGTGCTTTCTTAAATAAGACACAAAAAGTCATAAAAAATTGATAAAGTTCTCCTACATTTTAAATTATGCATCAAAATGCAACATAAACAAGGTGGAAAATGATAAGACTGAAGAAGATATTTCTGGTTAAGTGTAACTTAAACAGAGGATTAGTATCTAGAATGTGTAAAAGAAACCTCTGCAAATCAATTGGAAAAAGACAATCCAGTAGGGGAATAGCCACTAAGAATACAAATGCACATTCTAAGGAAAGGAAACGTAAAGAACCAATAAACGTAGGGAAGGCTGTGCAGATAGTTACTGTAAAAATCAAATTAAAGGAACAGAGAGATACCATTTCACTCGTTATATTTACAAACATTTAAAAACTTTGTTTTTATGCCATGTATAGCCAAGATTGGACAGCAACAGGAACTCTTATGCACTGTGGATGGGAGTATAAATTACTATGGAGAGCAGTTAGGCCAGATATAATGAAGATATATCATCTAGATATGTAGAAGGACGCATGAAAAAGTAGTTTTCACTGCTGTGTTATTTTAGAAAAATATTGGAAGTAATGTAATACCGTCCAGTAGGGGAATGGAAAATAAAATTATAGTGTGTCCTTTCATAGGCTGCCTGAGTATTCTTGCAGCATGGCAGCTGGTTTCCTCCAAATTACATGAGGTTGTGACTGTACAGATTCCAAAAACTGCATAAAACAAATGCTATCTTAATGAATAACTATGAATAACTTAAATACATATCAGGAGATACTCTAAACCTTTTCCTTGTATCTCCTCTCAATCATAATTCTCTACCTCCCCTTATGAGTAATCACTGTCTGGATTTTAGTTGTTTAAAGGGACAAGGTAAAAAATAATAAATTGACAAGGTAAAATCTAGTTCCTGTTACATCATCATGGCTGGAAACAGTAGTCTATCTACTTCATTTTAATTCTTCCTGTTTTCTCTTTTCGTGAAGGCGTGTATTGTCATCTCTTTATTGACTTCATATATATAAGAATAAAACTAAAGACTCTTTGAACTGATTCATTCTTTTCAGGAGCATCTGCAGTGGAGGGTTCAAAGAAAAATGATGTTGAAGAGAGATCAAGAACAACACTGATCATCTGCCCACTTTCTGTGTTAAGCAACTGGATTGTAAGTCTTCACAGCCTTTTAGAAATATGACATAAGGGACGCCTGGGTGGCTCAGTTGGTTAAGCGGCTGCCTTGGGCTCAGGTCATGATCCCAGCGTCCTGGGATCGAGTCCCGCATCGGGCTCCTTGCTCGGCAGGGAGCCTGCTTCTCCCTCTGCCTCTGCCTGCCACTCTGTCTGCCTGTGCTCGTGCTCTCACTCTCTCCCTCTCTCTCTGACAAATAAATAAATTAAAAAAAAAAAAAAAAAAAGAAATATGACATAATTTATATTTTAGTCTTGTATAGTAAAAAATATTCTGTTAGAGTCATTCATTGGGAAAGAAAGCTTGGTCAGCACGTTAAGTTAAAATAATTGTTAGGTGAATTAGGGTTTTATTTGCTGAATAAAAGTAATTATTTGCAGATTTATAGTAGAGAAGGAAACATCTTTAATTATTATTATAAGATTAGGTTTGTACTTCTTCCTCTGCCATTTCTGTCCCACAAGGTAGGAAATATACATAATTTAAGATTGCTATATTTACAAATTATTGAAAACTCTTTTCTAAGAACTATACTAACTTCTGTGTATATAACAACTTGTAGCATTTACTAAGCTCAGTTTTTCCCTAAGCTCTTTTAATTGATTTTCTCATTTAGTCCTCACAACCATTATTCTCACTTTCCTGGTGATCAAATTAAAACACACAGAAATTAAGTAATTTGCTTAAGATCATCCAGCTAATAAATGATGGAGTTAGGATATAGTCTCCAACATACTGATTCTAGAGCCTGTGCTTTTAAGTCTACCCACCAGAAAACTTTTTTTTCCTTCCAGATTGCTTTTCTATTCTAAAATATTACATTGAAATGGAACCTCTTGATGTATTATTTGTAAGGAGCAGCTTGGTTAGGTTTCCTTTCCAGTCTGAGCTTCAAGCTGCATGTTAAAATGAAATAATGGCTCTATTAGAAGTATTGTGAACAGAAAGACTGCTGGACGTGAACTTCTATTCTTGCCACGTCCAAGGTTATTGCATCTCTCTTGACCTTTCCTCCTCTAATCTCAGAGTCGGAAGAGGTCCTAGTCTTTTTAAGATCATTACCTTAGGTCTGTACGTTGGATTCCATCTCTTCCCACCTTTGCATTTTATCTGTTGTTTTTTTCTTGTCTGGTTAGTCTTTTCCCACTGGCTTTTTCATGAAACATACTTGGATCTTTTTTATTTTCTTGTTTATTTTTTATATTTATTTATTCATTCATTCATTCATTCATTCATTCATTGAGGGAACACAAGCAGGGGGAATGAGAGAGGGAGAAGCAGGCTTCCCGCCAAGCAGTGAGCCCAATAACGGGGCTTGATCCCAGGACCCTGGAATCATGACCTGAACCAGAAGCAGATGCTTAATGACTGAGCCACCCAGGTACCCCAGGATCTTTTTTATTTTAAGTTGCTACTCTTTTCCTTTGCTGTCCTATCTTTTGGGGTTTAATTTCCACTTTGTGCTTTTACTTACTATTTAAACTTGTAATCTGGCTTCTGCCACTTGTTCTCTAAATTGCTTTGGAAAAGATTAGTAGTTATTGTCTGTCAGAGTCTATGCTTCTCTTTCTTCTTGACTCTTATGTACTCTTGTTCTTTTTAAGTTTTTGGCATATACTTTTTTAAAAAAATTAACCTCTGATTAGTGTGTCACTTTTCCTCTTAGGACAAGAGTGATGTTTAGTTCTTTCTTGGTCTTTTTTAAAATTCCAACAGAAATATTCTCTTAAGAAATGTAGTGCATTTTGGGAAGGCCAGTACTTAGGTACTAGAATGACAGTTTGAGGGTGAGGTTTGCAAGTATTAATGGGGATATAAATAGTAGAACTGTGAGCTTGGTTTAGAGATATGTATTTCATTATTCAGTATTTCATTATAATTTTGTATGTGAAAAACAAAATTTTAGATAATAGAAGCTTCAGAAGGAAACTCCTTGGCAAAGTCTTGCCTAAATGAGATTATAGAAAAAACTGATTTTTTTCTTTTTAAAAACTGATTTTTAAGGATGAGGGATGGTTGGGCTTGTATGGATTCCTGGTCAAGAATTAGAATTTTATGGGGTGCCTGGGTGGCTCAGTTGGTTGAGCATCTGCCTTGGGCTCAGGTCATGATCCTGGAGTCCTAGACCAGGCCCTGAGTCAGACTCCCTGCTCAGCCAGGGAGTCTGCTTCTCCTTCTGTCCCTCCCCCTGCTCATGTGTGCATATACACACTGTCTTTTTCTTATTCATTTATAAATAAGTAAATACAATCTTTTAAAAAAATCAGAATTTTGCAATCTTTCAATAAGCTACTCTCTTCCTAGCCTCCAAATAAATGTCATAGCACCCTAGTGAGCTGGCTAGAACTACCTTATCATCCTTTTTTTGTCTTTAGAAGGGGAGAGTACATTTAAAGATGTAAGATACCAATCCCACTTCTAGCACATACTTGTTTGTTCTAGATATTTGGACACATTATCTTCCCAAGAGAAAATGAAATATTTTATTCACACACACACACATACACACACAAACTGAAGCACGATGACTAGAAACTCAATACTATCATTCTTTTTCTCTAGAAAGTTAATTTTTTTCTATTTCAGGTCTAATCCTGCTACAGATTTGTTCTGTTTCATTTCAAGGCAGCCCATTGACTCAGTTTTCTCATATTGAGTTATTTCTCTTTTTCACCAGATTTCTTAATAAAATTCTGTAAGTTTTCACCTTTACTCTTTCATCTTTTATCCTCTTTCTTAGTATTTTTGCCTTTACTATTTCAGTTATCATTCTCTCTTCAGCCCCCCCCCCCCCCCCCCCCC